>JBBBVM010001066.1:0-22069 GCA_037355625.1 Petunia x hybrida | reverse complement strand
AGCTGGGAGGGGCGCCTGGCTTGTGCTGAGTCTAGGCGGGGCGCCTGGGTTTAGGCGGGGCGCCTGGGGTAGGCGGGGCGCCTGGGCTGGGCCTAGCCAGGCGGGGCGCCTGTGCACCATTTTAATCCTTAGGTAGTGAGCTTCCCAGGCGCGGCGCCTGGGCTAGGCGGGGCGCCTCAGCCTGGTTCTTCCGGAACGGCTTCACTTCATCTCCGATGCTCTTGACCTCTCGTCCCTTGCATCCTCCAACCCCGGCTCTTGATGGTAAGTGCCTTAGGCTCGATTTGCCCTGCATCAGGAGAGGAGTAGTCGATGTTAGTTGTGAATTGAACTACTTTACTTACTCCATCCCATATGTTGAGCACACCTTGAGTGTTGAGCACGCCAAAGCCGATGTGTCACTTTGTGATAAAATTGATTTGAAGGCTTGGTGTGATGTGGACTTGGGTTGATGCGGGGCAAACCACCGTCACAAGACCCTTTACGAGAAGCCAAGCCAAAGCACTTCATGATGCTCACTTACACTTGATCCGGAAGGGCATGGACGATACGAGCTCGGGAGAAGACTTGAAAACGATGCATTGGAGCTCAATCAACGTTGAAACAGGGCAGGAAACAGAGCAAGAAGCAGGGGACCAAAACAGGGCCAAAACAGGGGAATTCTGCTGAGCTTACTGCCTGAAGCTGGATTTTTGTTCTTCGCGATCGCGTGAATACCTTCGCGATCGCGAAGAGTCTCTTTTTGCTCTTCGCCTTCGCGCCATGTCTTGCGCGATCGCGCAACTAGTTTTTAAGTGTGCCTCGCGATCGCGTATAACCTTGCGCGATCGCGATGAACACTTTGGCAGTCTCGGACCAGAAACTAGGAAAACCTTGTAAAGGGGTGTATTTATAACACCCCTCTTTCATTTATTGCTCTACCTTACTTTGAACAAAGAACATTAATGAGCATTGCTCTCAAACACTTGTAACTCTTTTTGGCTTGAAATCAATTGGATGAATCCAAGTTGCTCTTCAATCCATCTCCGATCATTCTATTTGCTTGAGCCTCGTGTCTCTTGAGGATAGTTGCATAGTGTTAGGTGATTCTTTCCAATCGTTTGGGGTGTAACGGAACAAGTTCTTCGTTGCTACTCGAACTTTAGTGTAAGTCTCGTCTCGCTTTTATCTTTTATCGCTTTCCGTGGGTTTGCCCCTTATCAGTTGGTATCAGAGCAAGGCTAGGGTTGCGTTCTTACGAGCCCTCGTCCTACTCTTCGTGCTTGTCATCTTTGTTCCGCATTTATTTTCGTGTTCTTGTTCTTGTATATTGAAAAAGAAGAAAAAATTCAAAAACTCAAAAACCCAAAAATTTGAAGGAAATCGCTTGATGTTACGATTTTGTTGGTTTTGATTATCGGGGATTGTTTGTTTACGTGAACCGACAATTGGGTACCAACAAAACGCGTTTTGGAGTTGAAAATCAAAAGTTCAAAATTTAAACCCTAGGTTGAAGAAATTGAAAATTTGCCAAAAAACTTGCTTGATGTTATGATATTGTGATTGTTTGGTATCGGGGATTGTTCACAATAGTTTTTCCCGTTGTTTTGATGCCAACATAACATCATTTGGAGTATTGTAGTGAAAATCGAAATTTGGTTCTTGAAGCTTTTGGAAATATTGAAGAACTTGTCAAAAATCTTTGAAAACAAGTTGTTTGATGGTTGTTTTTGTGTATGAACTAAAGGGGAATGTTTGTTCCCAGCTGAAAAACATCTTTGGGAAGCTTGAAAACTGAAATACATTGCATTTGGGTTATTGTTGTGCCAAAACTGCTGTTTTTCTGTCGAGATTCTGGTTCAGCTGAACAAACCTGCGCGATCGCGCAAGGTCTCGCGCTATCGCGCCAGTTCTGAATTTTGTTCATCGCGATCGCGCTCATCTGCACGCGATCGCGAAGTGTTCCAATTTCCAGCATTTCCTGAAGTTGGACAGAATACTCGCAAAGCCATCGTAACAGTTTCCAACCACCAAAACTCCCGTAGCATCATCAAATATGGTGAGTTTCTAGATCACAAACCAAAATTCATCCAATTCCGAATCCGATTAGTGGCGATTCGATCTTTGAACATTTTATCGCGCCACTTCCGGTTAGTACCTTGAGGGTAACACTTCTACCCAATTAGTACTAATCCCTTGTGCGAATAGGATACTCGTGCCTAGAAGGAGAGTAGAGTTCAAAGAAGATTCGTAGTTAATTGTTTGGTTCAAGTGCGCACCAAATAGCTTAGCGTTAATCGAGTCCCATTGAATCCACTCTTCCCGAAGAGCATTTGGTTCTTGTATTTTGGTTTGATCATTGAGGAGGTTGCGCAACTACGAGGAGGCCGTTGATTTCAAGTTTGTGTGAATCTAACCCCAAGCTTGAGTGAACCCGAGCGACAAACAAAAGTGAGGGAGTGAGTGAGGACTTTTACTCTAATCTTCCTTTCTTGTTTTGATTGTTGTAGGTACATGGCGGAGGAGAAAGCAAAGAGTACCATTGAGGTTCCAACCGACGTCTTGGCTAATTTGTTAGCCGAGGTGAAGGCACTAAACCTTAAAATGGAGGCTCTTGAAAAGGAGAGGACCCCGAGTGTCCAAAAGGACCCCAATGAAGGCACTAGTGATGATTCCATCATGAAGCCGGATCATTATGCGGAGCTAGTTCGTCGACAACGGTTGAGGGATGAGGCTCTTGCTAGAGAAAGAGTGTTGGGCAATCCCCAACCCTTGGGCAATCCCCAAGGAGATGCTCCATTCCTAAGGCCACGGAGAAACATTGCACCTCTTGAGCAAGTTGATGAAGCTCAAGAAGGGGAGGGCCTCGGACTTGATGATGATTACTTTGATGCTCCCTATCCAAATAGGAGGGCGATGAATGGAGGCCGAGGTATAGATAGAGGTCGTGGTCGAGGTCGAGGACCACCAAGGGCTTATATGGGAAGGAACTTGGGAAGGGAATATGAAGATGTTGATGACAACTATGGGGTTCAACCGGAACAACACCGTGGGGGTCGAGACACTAATCTCAATAGTGTCAAGATCACTATCCCGCCTTTCAAGGGGACTAGTGATCCGGAAGCATTTCTTGAATGGAAGATCCAATTGGAGCGGGTCTTTGACACAAATGATATGACCGAGGAGAAGAAGGCCACTTATGCCATTTCATCATTTGAGTCCTATGCCTCTACTTGGTGGGAATCCATCAAGCGATCAAGGAGAAGACTTGGGTTGCGGATGAACATCACTTGGGAAGAGTTGAAAGAAGTTATGAACAACAAGTACGTGACTCCCAAGTATCGACAAGAGCAACTCAAAAAGCTCTATGAATTGAAGCAAGGCTACAAGTCCGTTGATGAATATTTCAACGACTTTGAGAAAAACCGGATGGCTCTTGATATGGAAACGGAGGACGAAGAACAAGCTATCATCCGTTTCAAAAGTGGCTTGAGTAGGGAGATTGCTTCCCAATTGAGACTTCACATCTTCCACTCCTTGCAAGATGTTTGTGATGCCGCGGTTGAAGCCGAGAAATGGCTCAAAGAAGAAAAGGCTCCTCGCTATAGGAGTACTGCCACCACCACTCCTTCAACTCGCACCAAAGAATGGAAGAGCCCATATGCTAGTGGAGCAAGTGGAAGCCGAGATGTAAAGAAGCCTTTTGAAAGGGCTACTCCAAAGAGCGACCACAAAGAAGTTGGAGGTACTTCTAAAACTACTTTAAATGCTCCTTCTCCTTCTTCCTTCCAATGTCATAAATGCAAGGGTTATGGCCACTTTTCCAAAGAGTGTCCTACCCGGAAAACGATGATTGTAATGGATGATGGGTTGGTCTATGAGGGGGAAAGTGAGCCCGATGGGGATGATGAGGAGGAAAGTGAGGAAGTTGAGGGAGAGGATGAAGAGAGGGCGACGGAGGGGGATGATCCTAATATGTTCCTTGTGGTACGCCGCATTTTGGGAACTATGTTGAGTGAGGAGAGGGAAGATGAGCAAAGGGAGAACTTGTTCCATGCCCGTTGTAGAGTGAGGGGCAAGTTTGCTCCATGATTATTGACTCGGGTAGTTGTGCAAATGTGGTGAGCCAATCTTTGGTCTCACAATTGAAGTTGACTACCATTAAGCACCCGAGCCCCTACCGTTTGCAATGGCTAAGTGAGTGTGGGGAATTGAGGGTAGTGAAGCAAGTCTTGGTTAGGTTCAAGATTGGAAACTATCAAGATGAACACATGTTTGACGTGGTGCCAATGCAAGCTTGCCATCTTTTGTTTGGAAGGCCTTGGCAATACGACAAACAAGTGGTTCATGATGGCCGGGCCAACACTTACACGGTGAAACATGAGGGAAAAAGGTTCGTGCTTACACCTTTGACCCCGAAACAAGTAAGTGAAGACTATCGGCACATGAAAGAGTTGAGGGAAGCGGCTAAGGCCAAGTCCCCGATTGTGGCCAAATCTTTGACCGAGACTCCACCATCTTCCACCGGTCGCATGTGTGCCATGATGCAACCGGGTGAGGTTTTGAGAGGTAATGATGGCACCAAGATGCTCATATGCCTAGTGCACAAAGGTATGGTTTTAAATTCCGAAAGTGATTATTTATCTAACCCTAACCCTTTGCCTAGTGCCATTGAAAATGTTTTGAAGGTTTATGAGGACATGTTCCCGGATGAGATGCCGGATGGATTGCCTCCCTTGAGGGGCATTGAACATCAAATTGACTTTGTCCCGGGATCTCAAATTCCCAACAAACCGGCATATAGGAGCAATCCCGAGGACACAAGGGAGCTACAAAAGCAAATTGATGAGTTGCTCACCAAGGGCTTGGTGAGGGAAAGCTTGAGCCCTTGTGCCGTGCCCGTGATCCTTGTTCCGAAGAAGGATGGCACTTGGAGGATGTGTGTGGATTGTCGAGCGGTCAACAAGATCACGGTAAAGTATCGACATCCCATACCTCGTTTGGATGATATGTTGGATGAGCTTAGTGGTTCTAGTGTCTTTTCTAAAATAGACCTTAGGTCCGGCTACCATCAAATCCGGATGAAACCCGGGGATGAGTGGAAAACCGCATTCAAGACCAAGTTTGGTCTATATGAATGGTTGGTGATGCCTTTCGGCCTCTCCAACGCACCTAGCACTTTCATGAGATTAATGAACCACGTGCTTAAGCCATTTATCAACAAATTCGTGGTCGTCTACTTTGATGACATATTGATTTATAGCAAATCAATAGGCGACCATGTGGGCCACTTGAGTCAAGTGCTTGAAGTGCTCCGAGCCGAAAAGCTCTATGCCAACTTTAAGAAGTGCGCCTTTTGTGTTGAAAAGGTTGTCTTTTTGGGCTTTGTTGTTAGTGTCAATGGTGTAGAAGTTGATGAATCCAAAGTTGAAGCCATTAGAGATTGGCCTACTCCCACCACCGTTTCTCATGTGCGGAGTTTTCATGGCCTTGCTAGTTTCTATCGGCGCTTTGTTAGAGACTTTAGCACCATTGCCGCACCACTCACGGAGTTGGTGAAAAAGGACAAGTCCTTTGTTTGGGGAGAGCCGCAAGAGAAGGCTTTTCAAGAATTGAAAGGTAGGTTAAGTACCGCCCCATTGTTGCAATTGCCCGACTTCGGGAAGGCTTTTGAGGTAGAGTGTGATGCCTCGGGGGTGGGTATTGGGGGTGTTCTCATGCAAGAAGGGAAACCCGTTGCCTACTTTAGTGAGAAGTTAAAGGGCGCAACCTTGAATTACTCTACGTATGACAAGGAGTTGTATGCCCTAGTGAGAGCTTTGGCCCATTGGCAACACTATCTTTGGCCTCGGGAATTCGTGATCAAGAGTGACCACGAGTCACTCAAACATCTAAGAGGCCAAGAGAAATTGAACAAAAGGCATGTCAAGTGGGTGGAGTTCATTGAGTCTTTCCCTTATGTAATTCATTACAAGAAGGGCAAGGACAATGTTGTAGCCGATGCGCTTTCTAGGAAGTTCGCCCTTGCTACCACTCTTGCCTCTAGACTTATGGGTTTTGAGAGTATAAAGTCTTTGTATGAACATGACCCAAAGTTCAAGAGCATTCATGATGCTCTAGTGAGTGGAAAGCGGGTGGAGAAATACCAATGGGTTGACGGCTACATTTTTAAAAATGGAAGAGTTTGTGTGCCCGAGTCCTCATGGAGGGAGCTGCTTGTTCGTGAAGCACATTGTGGGGGCTTGATGGGTCACTTTGGGAGGAACAAAACCTTGGCCATTCTCATGGAGCAATTCCATTGGCCAAAGATGGGTGTGCAAGTTGAGAGACTTTGCAATACTTGTTTGGATTGCAAGTATGCTAAGTCCAAATCTAATTCCCATGGTTTGTATACTCCCCTACCTATTCCTACTAGCCCGTGGATGGATATTTCAATGGATTTTGTTATGGGCTTGCCACGGTCTAAAGGGGGGCACGATAGCATTTATGTTGTCGTGGATCGGTTCTCCAAAATGGCTCACTTTATTCCTTGTAAGAAGAGTCATGATGCACAACATGTAGCTTCTTTGTTCATTGATAATGTGTTAAAGTTGCATGGTGTGCCTCAAACCATTGTGAGTGATAGGGACTCTAAGTTCCTTAGCCATTTTTGGAGGTGTCTTTGGGGTGCTCTTGGCACCAAGTTGTTATTCTCCACGTCCCACCACCCCCAAACGGATGGTCAAACCGAAGTGGTGAACCGAACCTTGGGTGCTCTCCTTAGAGCCATGACCCGAGGTAAGGCCGGGACTTGGGTTGACAAGTTACCTCTTATGGAGTTTGCTTATAATCGTACATTGCATAGCATGATTGGCTTGACTCCGTTTGAGTGCGTTTATGGTTTTAATCCTTTGATTCCACTTGATCTAACCCCTTTGCCCAAGGAAATGGTTGTTAATTTTGAAGGTGAAAACCGTGCTAAAGCCATGCTTGAAATCCATGCCAAGACGAGGAAGCGGTTGGAGGAAGCCTATGACAAGGTTGCCCTCAAGAAGAACAAGGGGAGGAAGAAGTTGGAACTCAAGAAAGGAGATTGGGTGTGGGTGCATTTCCGCAAGGAAAGGTTTCCAAACCTCAGGAAAGGGAAATTGGCACCCCGGGGAGATGGACCCTTCCAAGTGATATCCAAGATCAACAACAACGCCTATGTGATCGATTTGCCAAGTGAGTATGCTATTTCAAACACTTTTAATGTTAGTGACTTGGCTCCTTTTGATGTAGGTAATGGCACCGTGGAGAACAATGTCGTGGAGGTTGACGCTACAATTTCGAGGACGAAATCTTCTCAAGAAGGGGAGGATGATGCGGGGCAAACCACCGTCACGAGACCCTTTACGAGAAGCCAAGCCAAAGCACTCCATGATGCTCACTTACACTTGATCCGGAAGGGCATGGACGATACGAGCTCGGGAGAAGACTTGAAAACGATGCATTGGAGCTCAATCAACGTTGAAACAGGGCAGGAAACAGAGCAAGAAGCAGGGGACCAAAACAGGGCCAAAACAGGGGAATTCTGCTGAGCTTACTGCCTGAAGCTGGATTTTGTTCTTCGCGATCGCGTGAATACCTTCGCGATCGCGAAGAGTCTCTTTTTGCTCTTCGCCTTCGCGCCATGTCTTGCGCGATCGCGCAACTAGTTTTTAAGTGTGCCGCGCGATCGCGTATAACCTTGCGCGATCGCGATGAACACTTTGGCAGTCTCGGACCAGAAACTAGGAAAACCTTGTAAAGGGGTGTATTTATAACACCCCTCTTTCATTTTTGCCATTACCTTACTTTGAACAAAGAACATTAATGAGCATTGCTCTCAAACACTTGTAACTCTTTTTGGCTTGAAATCAATTGGATGAATCCAAGTTGCTCTTCAATCCATCTCCGATCATTCTATTTGCTTGAGCCTCGTGTCTCTTGAGGATAGTTGCATAGTGTTAGGTGATTCTTTCCAATCGTTTGGGGTGTAACGGAACAAGTCCTTCGTTGCTACTCGAACTTTAGTGTAAGTCTCGTCTCGCTTTTATCTTTTATCGCTTTCGTGGGTTTGCCCCTTATCAGGGGTCGTGGGGAATCTAATTGCTACATGCATATCCTTGATCTCTTTGCTTATTTTGAAAATGAGTGCTTGTTCTTGTCGGGCCAAGACTATGTTGTCTCCTTTGGGGACATAAGCTTTTTCATAGGAATTGATGCTTGGCTCTATCACAAGAGCGTGTTTTCCACACACCTTGCACTCTTTCTTGTTAAGCTAACCTACTTGTGAAGTAGGAAAATTTTGGTTGTGCTTGCTTTGTTACAGGTTTTGATGGTTCGATTTCGAGGACGAAATCCTTTCAAGAAGGGGAGGATGATTCAATATAAAATGGCCTAAACGACAACCATCAAAAGCCAAGCTCGAGTGCACAACGGATACGAGTCAAGGCCTCCGGGAACGTCTTGGAAGATCATGCATTGGAGCGCCGAGGACGGAGGAAACAGGGCAGGAAAACAGGCAGCCCAAAATAGGGCAAAACAGGGGAGCACACTGGGAGCTCACTGCCTGAGGAAGAACAAGTGTTCTTCGCGATCGCGACCATGTCTCACGCGATCGCGAAGAGGAATGGTTTGGCCTGCGCGACAGCGCCCCTTGAACGCGAAGGCGAAGGCAAAGTTGATAGAGATCGTGAGGCTGCTGAAGACTTGCACGATCGCGAGCCTTTGGCGCGATCGCGATGATGTGAAAGGGTGCCTGCGCGATCGCGTGTATCCTTAGCGCGATCGCGATGAAGAAGTATTGAGCAGCGAGGCAGAATCAGCTTCAAGGGCCATTTTTGTCCATTTTCAGTGTAAATGTATATATAGCACAATTGCTCTTCATTTCATCAGTTTAGCTAGAATTGAATAGAGAGAAGAGAGAATTAGAGAAGGCCGAGCCTTCCTAGTCCGAAGCCCGAGGCTTCATGTATCTCATCGACTTGGAATCTATGGAGATTCACCACTAGCGTGAATTCCTTGTAAGGTTCGAGTTTCACTTTCTCCCTTTTGGATTATTAATTCATGTCTTGAATTCATTAATCCGTTCTTTCTTCTCGTTTCTTGACTCCCCAATCCTTGTTTCCCCGATATCATTGATATCATCTATCTAGTTATTTATCGCTTCCGCATATTTGTATCGTGTTTAGCTTCCGCTCGTTTTGGGTTGCATCAGTTGGTATCAAAGCAAGGCTCGGGTTATGTTCTTACAAACCCCGTTCCTTGTTCAACGTGTTAGTATCGTTATTGTGTTGTTGTTTGTTCTTGAAAATTGAAGAAAAACAAAAAAATTGAAAAACTAGAAAAGTTGAAAAAAATTGGTGGAGCGGGTTGGATACGAATCCCCGAGTGTTAAAAAGTAGTGGGGTTTGTTCCTTGTTGTATTCCCGTCGTTTTGATACCCATATCTCGTGTTTTGGTGTTACGATTCAAAAATTTCGAAAATCAAAATCCAAAAGTTTGAAAATTCTTGAAAACGCTTCAATCTCGAATCGAAGCTTGTTGTTGTTGTTTGGGGTTGAAAAAACTATTGGGGATTGATGATATTAGTTGTATACACCTTTGGGTATCGTTGGTTTTGTGTTTCGGGTTGATATCGAGCCAAAGTTTTGGCCAAAATCGCCAAAAAAAACCCGTTTTTTGAGCTGCTGTGAAATCGCAGAAATTAACCCTTCGCGATCGCGAAGAGCAATTTCGCGATAGCGAAGAACAAAATTATTTTTTTGAAAAATTAACCCTTCGCGATCGCGCGCGTCTGGTCGCGATAGCGAAGAACAAAAAATTTCAGAATTCCAGTTTTGGGACAGAACGTTCGCAACGGATTCCGAACAGTTTCCAAACATCATGACTCCAATTGGACCATTAAGTATGATGAGTTTGTAGATCACAAACAAAATTTCATCCGATTCCAAATCCATTTGGTGCCGATTCGAGTCAAATCTTTTGTGTCCCGTTTTCTACCATACCTCTTGGTTAGTGTTTTGAAGGTAATTGGCCTATTTGAAAGACACTAATCCTTTAGCGTATTTGGTATTCGTGCGTAGAGGAGATTAGAATTCAAAGAAGAGTCGTAGAACTCCTTTTGGCCTCAAGTGCGCACTTAAAATAGCCGTCCGTACATAGAGTCTCATTAATTCCACTCCGAACTTTAACTTGGACATGCTAGTTGTGATTACCTTGGTTCCCAAGTTGATAAGGCCTCGCTCTTGAGTGTATATATATTGAGTGATACACGTGAGGGAGTGACTTTTGGGAGGTGTTGTTCTTTGGTGATTGCAACAATGTCGGACAATGATGATGGAGTAGATTATGGCTCATGTGGCGATGATGCGAGTTGCTATGGCTCGTATGGTGATGATGGAGACTATGGCTCCTATGAGGGTGATGATGGCCATTACTATGATGATGGAAGCCATGGCTCCTATGATGATGAAGCGGTTCACTATGGTGATCGTGAGATTGATGATGACTATGAAGCTCGTGATGAAGATTGTGATGATGCCTATGCCTCTAGTCAAGAAATCGAAGATGGTGACGCTTCAAGGTATGATGATCCTACTTACTCTTCTTGTGAAGAATTTGATATTGATGGTAGCGACCTAGATAGAGTTGATGATGATGTTGAATATATGGGTTATTCTTATGCATCCTCTCTTAGTGTTGCTAACGGTGTACAAGGGAGTAGTAGAGGGCCTTCCATTAGTATGGGAGGTGGTGGTGGTTGTTCCATGGGGAAGAAGAAGCTTGCATCTTCTAGGTACGCTAAGCGGCCTAATGCTTCTAATTTCCATGAGGAGGGTGGTATGATAGATGGTGTTGCTTTTGCTACAAAGGGGTTATGTGCCGTGAGGGGCGTGGATGGTTGTAGTAGGAGTAGTGCTATGGGCTATGGAACCAAGGCGAGAGGCACTTATGGGTTCCATGGCAAGGTTCCTTCCTCGACTTCCAACAACATTTCTAATGTTGGGAGAGTGACGGGAAGTGGAGGTTGTTCTAGTGGTGATGCCACTAGTGGAGGGATAAGGAAGACCCAAGTTGTTGGTGTTGACACTTGTGGGCGTCCAAATTCTCGTTTGGGTGCCAATGTGCAAGACTTGGGTAGATGTAGGTTCGTTGTTGAGGTAGATGGTATTGGAGGATACTTGCTCAAGATTGGTGGTACCGATGCCAATTGTATTAGCACCTCTTTGATTGATAGGCTTAGGATACCATGCCATAAGTTAGAGCATCCTTATGAGTATGATGGAGTGTGGGTTTCTAAGGAGGCTCGGGTACTCATATCTCATAGAGGTTATAAATGCTATGTTTGGTGTGACGTGTATCCCATGCGTCATGTTGATGTGTGGATGGGTGAGCCGTGGTTGGAGGGGAAGAGGGTGCAATATAGTGCGGTGAAGGGTGCATATCTTGTGGGCGTAGGGCAAAAAGTTTATGATTTTGTGCCTTACCGGGCGAAGAGCCAAGTGCCTACTAGTGCGCCTTCTTTGGCTAGGCAAAGGAGCAAGGAGCAAGAACTTCATTCCATGGTTGACAATGTTCAAACAAGAAGTCCTACAAACACAAGCAATGGTGGGACATGTGCTAGAAAAGGGTTGATAGACATCAACAAGGTGAACCCGAAACCACAAGTTTCAATTCCAAGTGGTTTACCAACGAAGAAGAAGGAGACGTCAAGTGATGAGTCTCCTAGTCCTAGATTCCGGGTTGACGTGAAAAGTCCACCTACTCCGGCTATGGGCATTCTTGGGCCTCGTCCCAATTCGCCCGAATTTGAGAGACAAAAGATTGAGAGGAGTAAGGGAGTGACCGGTGACATTCCTCGAGTGGAAAAAGGAGAGGATGTGTTGAGTGATGTGAGCGGGATGTCACCACCCGAATCTACACCTAGCCTTGAAAGAAAAATGAGGGAAAAGAAAGAGGGAAAAAAGAGTGAGGACACCCCTTATTCTAACCTTAACCCTTTATCTTTTTCTTCTACTTGTTTGAGTACTTGTGTAGGTATTCTTGGAGGCAAACCGATGGAGCCTCAACCATGTTCCGATATGGAAGGGCAAGGTGAAGGAGAAGCCAAATGTGAGCTACGAGGTGAAGGAACTACCCATGATGCTTCAAGTATATTGAGTGAACCCGAGTGCGACTCAAAGGTATGTGATAGTTCTTCTTCCCTTAAGCATGAAACTTCCTTGTCTTATGATCTTGTTTGTAACAACTCTATGCTAGTTGATGATTTGCATGAGTATAATGTGTTTGCAACTAGTGTAGAGCCTTCGGGTCAACTTGTGTGTGAAATTGAACCACTAGTTGAGAGGGTTGAAAAGCCACATCATGATGTGAGCTCGGTTTTCATTGAACCTCTCTTTAGTGAAGATGTTGTAGTTGACCTTGTTTGTGAACCTTGTTATGACACCCCACCCATATTTGATAAAGGAGAAGATGAATTGCATGATGATCTTATTCTTCCCTTTGATTGCTTAATTGATGGCGGTGGTTCCTTGTGTCGTAGTGAGGATGGATGTGACCTTGAGGAGTCCCTCGTGTGTGAGATGGATCGATTTATGTTTGATGACTCCTCGAGTGAGAGTGTAGGACCTAGTCTTGATTCTATGCTTTTGTGTAACCATGAATTTGAGGTACATGCTTTTACATTTCTAATGTTTGAAGGCAATCTCATTTGTGGTGGTGAATTGTATCGGACTAGGGTCGGTAGTAGGGTCGAACCTCCATGGTTTGTCAAGTTAGGCTCTATGGATGATCCAACGTTTGGAACTCCGAGTGAGGAGAGTGGTCTTGGTATTGGTCATGATGACCTATCTTCTAGTAGTCCTAGCCTTCGTTGTGTGGACTATAATGATGAAGGACCTATTTTGGAGACCTTCCTTTGGAGCTTGTCCAATAAGTGATGAGAATCAAACGCGGAAAAGTAAAAGATAAAGAACGAGACGTAACTCGATCTCTAATCCCAAGTAGCAACGGAGAACTTGTTCCGTTACACCCCGGAAGAAGGACAAGAACACCTACGCTATGCAACTACCCTCGAGCCACACCTGGAGCTCGCAAATAGAATGATCGGGGCGGGGTTGTTAGGCAACTAGAATCCACTAGAAGTAACAAGTCCCAACTAAGGTTGGTTTTCATAAACCCAAAGAGAATCCACTCTTTACAATATTCAATTCATCATTCAACATAAACTAAGTGTAAAATAAGCTAGGCTTGGTTATTTATAGTGTTTCCCAAGCTTACACAAAGACTTAACTACCCTTACTAATAAGGTTCAACAAATAAGCCACGTAGGGCAAAATAGTAAAAGTCTACTAAATCTGCGAACTGGGAGGGGCGCCTGGGCCAGGTGGGGCGCCTGGCTTATGCTGAGTCCAGGCGGGGCGCCTGGGGGTAGGCGGGGCGCCTGGGGTAGGCGGGCGCCTGAGCTGGGGGCCTAGGTAGGCGGGGCGCCTGACACCATTTTGCACACTTAGGCAGAAAGCCTCCCAGGCGGGGCGCCTGGGCTAGGCGGGGCGCCTAGCTGTGCTGGGCCTCCTTCCTCCTCCTTAGGCGTGGAGCCTAATGATGAAACCATCCGGAACACTTCCAAAGCCCTTGACTTCACGTCCATTGTATCTTCCAAGCTTGGCACAAGTCGGAAAGTGTTGGAAAGTGTCTTGGTGCGATTTGGGTCTCATCATCCTCCCCTTCTTGAGAAGATTTCGTCCTCGAAATCAAGGCGTTCAAGTCCTTGGCATCATCTCCTCGAGGTGCCCAATGCTCTCCTCCCTTGCAACTCTTGATCGTCACCTTGACATAGGTCTCTTCCAAGATCTCCCTTGCCTTAACATGGAGCTTAGAACCTACAAGCAACGACAAGCAAACACAAGAACTCCTACTTTGAAAGTAGGTTAGTGCAAGAAGTGTGGAAAACACACTCTTGTGATATAACCAAGCATCAATGAGAAGCACAAATATCAAGTCTCCAAAGAGAACAATAAGTACTTGGTTAAAGATCATCATGCACCTAACACAATAGTGATCAAATAAGCCATGGGGATATGAAAAATGCAAGATCAAGCTATCAAAATCCCCTTGAACCTTAAGCTCAAGATCAACAAACCAATCTATCCTCGAGGTGTGATCAACATGTGGAGTGGAGTGAGTCAAGTAACCCAACATGCAAGTAACATCAAGTACTCCACTCCCCTTCTTTAGAGCATACTTACTCACACCAAGGGATTCCCTTTCACCTCCAATTTCATCACCTAAGCAACCCTTCTCAAAAGACAAGCTCTCAAGGAAGGCATTGATGATAGATTCTTCTTCATCATAACCCCAACTAGCAATAGTAGGGTCACTCAAAGAACCATCCACCTCACTCAAATTCTCAAACAAGTGGTTGCCTAAGGAATCAAATCCTTCACACCATGGAGGTTCCATTTGACCACCCACCCTAGCCCGATACAAGTCGCTACCACAAATGAGATTATCGTCACACAATGGAAATATAAAAGCATGCATCTCAATATCATGATTAAGCATAGACAAATTATCGAGACTAGGTTCACTTGAGGAGTCATCATAGACAACCTTGTCCAATTCATGCAATTTGGACTCCTCAAGGACAAGACCATCCTCACCACAACACATTGGTCCACCAAATAGAAGCATATCAATTAGGGAATGGTCAACTACCTCATCTTTCCCTATGTCAAAGGTTGGCGGTGTGTCATAGCAAAGGTCACAATCATGATCAACTATCAAATCTACACTAGGGAAGGGTTCAATGAACAATGAGCTCACATCATGATGTGGCATAAAATCCCTTCCAACTAGTGTTTCACAAGCACACACAAGTTGACAACTAGACTCTTCACTAGTGGCATATTCACTAGATGCATCACAAGCTCCAACTAGTGTTGAGTCATTACAAGACAAGTAGCTAGTAGGTTCATGAAAAGGTGAAGCTACACTTACATTTGTAGTACTCCCTTGATCACTCACAAGGTTTGAAGTGTCATATGCAACTTCTCCTTCATGAAGCTCACATTGAGGCTCCAATGACTTGTCTTTCAATGTACCTACACAAGAACTTTCACAAGAAAAAGTAGAAGATAAAGAAGGGTTAGAATAATGGGTGCTCTCACTCTCAATTTTTCCTTCCTCACCTCTCATCTCTCTCAATTTTACCTCATGGTCAAGTGTAGTTTGTGGTGACAATCCCCTCACATCACTCCTCAAAGCCTCTCCTTTTTCCTCTCTTGGATTGTCACCGGTCACTCCCTCACTTCTCTCTATCTTTTCTCTCTCATTTGAAGTGGAGTGACTCTCATTTTCATCATGCATTGGCAAAACAATAAGATTGTTTGCCTCGGGTTCAAGTACAATGGGTGACTTTGCTTTAGCCTCTTCCCTCAACTCCTTCATTCGTTTGTAGTCTTCCCTCACTTGCCTTGGAGTCAAAGGTCTAAGCACATACTTTCTCCCATCTTGCTTGACCGTATAGGAGTTGGTCCGGCCATCATGCACTACACACCTATCATGTTGCCATGGTCTCCCAAACAATAAATGGCAAGCTTGCATCGGGACCACATCAAACATGATCTTATCCTTATAGCTCCCAACGCTAAACTCAATCAACGCTTGTTTCACCACCTTTAGTTCACCACACTCGCTAAGCCATTGTAAACGATATGGTTTGGATGCTTTAGAGTGGGTAACTTCAATTGGGAAATCAAGGTTTGGCTCACTATGTTGGTGCAACTCCCCGAATCAACAACCATTGAACATACTTGGCCCATCACTCGGCACCTAGCATGAAAGAGGTTTTCCCTTTGATCATTTTCCACCTCCTCCTCCATTACAATGGTACTCAAGCTTCTCCTAACCACCAAGAACATTTGAGGGCCATCATCCTCTTCTCCGGCCTCCTCACAATCAACTTCCTCTTCCCCCTCTACTTCTCCATTTTCGGACTCACTTTCTTGTTCATACACTAAATTGCCAACCACAACCATGTTTCGTTTTGTGGAGCATTCTTTAGCAATATGCCCATAGCCCTTGCACTTATAACATTGAGTAGAAGTAGAAATAGGATTACTCAAACGGTTTTAGAAGTACCTTCCAAGGGTGGAGTAGTCTTCTCATATGGCTTCTTCACTTCTTTGCTAGCATTGGCACTTGGAAAGCTTGCATTTGGAGTCTTCCACTCTTTTGGTTGGTTCATGGGAGTAGGAGTGCTACTCTTGTAACGGGTGGACTTTTCTCCCTTAAGCCATTGCTCGGCTTCAATAGCGGCTTCCAATAGATCTTGAAGTGAAGGATAAGAATGTAACCTCAATTGAGAAGCTATACCATAGCTCAAACCATTTTTGAAACGGATCATGGCTTGCTCTTCATCCTCGGTCTCCATATCTAAGGCCAATCGGGTCTTCTCAAACTCATCATAGTACTCATGAACCGTCTTGACACCTTGCTTTAGATCATAGAGCTTCTTGAGTTGCTCTTGTCGATATCTAGGAGTCACATACTTGGTATTCATGAGGGCCTTCAATTCATTCCATGTCACATTCACATGCACACCCGCTCTTCTTCTTGTTCTCTTTACGGATTCCCACCAAGTAGAAGCATAAGACTCAAAGGATGAAATAGCATAAGTACCTTTCTTCTCATCGGTCATCTCATTTGTGTCAAACACTCTCTCTATAAGTAGAACCCATTCCATATATGCCTCCGGATCACAATTTCCCTTGAAGGATGGAAGATTAAGCTTCACACTATTGAGATTGTTGTTGTTGTCACGCACCCCATAGTTAGGCTCCAGTTGGCCTCCATAGTGGTCATCATGAGCAACATATTCTCTTCTAGCATTCCTTCCATCAAATCTCATGGGTGGCCCTCGACCTCGGCCTCTACCCCGATCCACATTTCGACCCCAATTCATTTGCCTCCTAGGTTGATATTGAGCATCATACCCATAGGCTTCATCACCATACTCGGCTTCCTCCTCTTCTTGAGCCTCAACAACTTGCTCAAGAGGTGGGACAAACCTAACGGGTCTTCGAAGTGGAGCATTTCCTTGGGGATTGCCCAAGTTGAGAGGAATGCTCTCATGTTGGGGATTGCCCAACCCACGCTCTCGTAGAGCTTCAACTTTGCTTTGTTCATACCTCTTGTTTAGCTCAACAAAGTGTCCGGGAGTCATAGGAGTGCTATGACTCGTGCCCTCTCCGGATTCAATTTGGACACTCGGGGTCCTCCTTTCACCGGTCTCAACTTGATTCCTTCGACGGTTTCAAGTCTCAATGAGATATCCTCCAATTTAGCCATAATGGTGGCCATGAAATGCTTCATGGGATCATCTCCATCGCTTGCCATTGTACCTACAAGAAGCAACAAACGTTAGTAAAAGACCTCACTCACTCCCTCACTTGAGTTCACTCGGATCACTCTTTTGGGGGTGGTGGTGGATATTTCACTCGGACTTGTTACAAAAAGCTTCAAGTAGTTGACTATCAATCCTCAACCCAACCAAACTATTCACGAGCCAATTGCACTCCGGGGCGAGTGGAGTTGACACGACTCGATGAACGCTAAGCAATTTGAAGTGAGGACTTGAATCAAAAGATACTACGGATCTTCTTTGAATTCTAGTCTCCTTTCTAGGCACGATGATCCTAATAGCTCAAAGTGGTTAGTACTAATCGAGTAGGATTATACTCTAATAGCACTATCCGGAATTAATGCAATCAAACAAAGGGAAATGCCTATGAAAATCTACCCGAAACAACACTATCAGCACTCAGGTGGGGCGCCTGAACTCAGGAGGGGGCGCCTAACTGTGCAGTGTTCCAGGCGGGGCGCCTGGGTCTAGGCGGGGCGCCTGGGACTTAGGCAGTAGCCAAGTCAGGCGGGGCGCCTGGCTTGGGCGGGGCGCCTGGCCTGAAGCCTTTCCCAACTCGTTCCAAACTCGTTTCAAGTCGATTTTCAAGCTCCAAATCCGATGTTTTCAACTTGTTTTCACAATCCAATGATACCCAAAGTTGATTTTGATCTTCCTTAACAAACCCAATCACATTAACATCCAAACAATCAATCAAATTCAAGATTCAATGTCAAGAACTCAAGAACAAGGGGGTTTTTCAAAAGGGTTTCAAAATGGATTGTGATTCATCAAACTTGGTGTTATCCATACTCAAATCCACAAAATTGGTATCAAATCGTTTGTTTTTCAATGAAGTTCAATCCCCAATATCAAGTTTTCAATCAAACATCATTCCAACCCAAGAATCAAGCCAAACATTCAATCATGAACAAGTTCATCAAGGGTTTAAGGGGTTTCAAATTTTCAAACTCCACCAATCCAAACAATTTTGGTATCCAAGTAACGGGAATTCGATCACGATCAAGAATCTATAACACCCATATCATCAATCATCCAAACCAACAAGATACACCAATTTTGTATTTTTCAATTTTTCAATTTTTTTGTAATTTTCTTCTTTCAATAACGTCAACAACAAGAAAACTAAAAGGATAGATACTAGGCACGAAGAACCAAGGGTCGGGGTTTGTAGAAACAAAACCCGAGCCTTGCTCTGATACCAAACTGATGAGAATCAAACGCGGAAAAGTAAAAGATAAAGAACGAGACGTAACTCGATCTCTAATCCCAAGTAGCAACGGAGAACTTGTTCCGTTACACCCCGGAAGAAGGACAAGAACACCTACGCTATGCAACTACCCTCGAGCCACACCTGTAGCTCGCAAATAGAATGATCGGGGCGGGGTTGTTAGGCAACTAGAATCCACTAGAAGTAACAAGTCCCAACTAAGGTTGGTTTCATAAACCCAAAGAGAATCCACTCTTTACAATATTCAATTCATCATTCAACATAAACTAAGTGTAAAATAAGCTAGGCTTGGTTATTTATAGTGTTTCCCAAGCTTACACAAAGACTTAACTACCCTTACTAATAAGGTTCAACAAATAAGCCACGTAGGGCAAAATAGTAAAAGTCTACTAAATCTGCGAACTGGGAGGGGCGCCTGGGCCAGGTGGGGCGCCTGGCTTATGCTGAGTCCAGGCGGGGCGCCTGGGGGTAGGCGGGGGCGCCTGGGGTAGGCGGGCGCCTGAGCTGGGGGCCTAGGTAGGCGGGGCGCCTGACACCATTTTGCACACTTAGGCAGAAAGCCTCCCAGGCGGGGCGCCTGGGCTAGGCGGGGCGCCTAGCTGTGCTGGGCCTCCTTCCTCCTCCTTAGGCGTGGAGCCTAATGATGAAACCATCCGGAACACTTCCAAAGCCCTTGACTTCACGTCCATTGTATCTTCCAAGCTTGGCACAAGTCGGAAAGTGTTGGAAAGTGTCTTGGTGCGATTTGGGTCTCATCAATAAGGAGGATTGTCTTGGGGTTGATTGTGGAGGTGAGGAGGTACCTCTCGGTGTGTGTAAGAATGCTCTTAAGAAGGGGAGAGGAGTAGTCGATGTTAGTTGTGAATTGAACTACTTTACTTACTCCATCCCATATGTTGAGCACACCTTGAGTGTTGAGCACGCCAAAGCCGATGTGTCACTTTGTAAAAATTGATTTGAAGGCTTGGTGTGATGGTAGACTTAGGGGTCGTGGGGAATCTAATTGCTACATGCATATCCTTGATCTCTTTGCTTATTTTGAAAATGAGTGCTTGTTCTTGTCGGGCCAAGACTATGTTGTCTCCTTTGGGGACATAAGCTTTTTCATAGGAATTGATGCTTGGCTCTATCACAAGAGCGTGTTTTCCACACACCTTGCACTCTTTCTTGTTAAGCTAACCTACTTGTGAAGTAGGAAAATTTTGGTTGTGCTTGCTTTGTTGTAGGTTTTGATGGTTCGATTTCGAGGACGAAATCCTTTCAAGAAGGGGAGGATGATGCAATATAAAATGGCCTAAACGACAACCATCAAAATCCAAGCTCGAGTGCACAACGGATACGAGTCAAGGCCTCCGGGAACGTCTTGGAAGATCATGCATTGGAGCGCCGAGGACGGAGGAAACAGGGCAGGAAAACAGGCAGCCCAAAACAGGGCAAAACAGGGGAGCACACTGGGAGCTCACTGCCTGAGGAAGAACAAGTGTTCTTCGCGATCGCGACCATGTCTCACGCGATCGCGAAGAGGAATGGTTTGGCCTGCGCGACAGCGCCCCTTGAACGCGAAGGCGAAGGCAAAGTTGATAGAGATCGTGAGGCTGCTGAAGACTTGCGCGATCGCGAGCCTTTGGCGCGATCGCGATGATGTGAAAGGGTGCCTGCGCGATCGCGTGTATCCTTAGCGCGATCGCGATGAAGAAGTATTGAGCAGCGAGGCAGAATCAGCTTCAAGGGCCATTTTTGTCCATTTTCAGTGTAAATGTATATATAGCACAATTGCTCTTCATTTCATCAGTTTAGCTAGAATTGAATAGAGAGAAGAGAGAATTAGAGAAGGCCGAGCCTTCCTAGCCCGAAGCCCGAGGCTTCATGTATCTCATCGACTTGGAATCTATGGAGATTCACCACTAGCGAATTCCTTGTAAGGTTCGAGTTTCACTTTCTCCCTTTTGGATTATTAATTCATGTCTTGAATTCATTAATCTGTTCTTTCTTCTCGTTTCTTGACTCCCCAATCCTTGTTTCCCCGATATCATTGATATCATCTATCTAGTTATTTATCGCTTCCGCATATTTGTATCGTGTTTAGCTTCCGCTTGTTTTGGGTTGCATCAAGAAGAGAAGTTGTATGCCAACTTCAAGAAATGCGCCTTTGGTGTCGATCGTGTAGTATTTCTTGGATTTGTCGTCAGTGCTAATGGTGTCGAAGTCGACGAATCAAAAGTCGAAGCCATCAAAGATTGGCCAACTCCAACCTCGGTATCACAAGTTCGTAGCTTCCATGGCTTAGCTAGCTTTTATCGAAGGTTTGTTCGTGACTTTAGCACCGTGGCAGCTCCTTTAACCGAGCTGGTGAAGAAAGACCATCCATTTGTGTGGGAAGAGTCCCAAGAAAGGGCTTTCCAAGAGTTGAAACGGAGGCTTTGTTCTGCCCGTTGTTGCAACTCCCTGACTTCGGCAAAGCATTCGAAGTCGAGTGTGATGCATCTGGAGTTGGGATCGGAGGAGTGCTGATGCAAGACTCGAAGCCGATCGCTTACTTTAGCGAAAAGCTTAAGGGTGCAACTTTGAATTACTCTACATATGACAAAGAGTTGTATGCCCTCGTTCGAGCACTCGCCCATTGGCAGCATTATTTGTGGCCTCGAGAGTTTGTGATCAAGAGTGATCATGAATCTTTGAAACATCTCCGAGGTCATGAGAAATTGAATCGAAGACATGCCAAGTGGGTTGAATTTATTGAAAGCTTTCCCTATGTAATTCATTACAAAAAGGGTAAAGATAATGTTGTGGCCGATGCGCTATCAAGGAAATTTGCCTTAGCGACCACTCTCGCCGCTAGGCTCATGGGATTCGAAAGCATCAAGTCGATGTACGAGGACGATCCAAAGCTGAAATGCGTTCGTGACGCTATCTTGAGTGGCCGAAGGGTTGAAAAATATCAATGGCATGATGGCTACCTCTTCAAGAATGGGAGGGTTTGTGTGCCCGTGTCATCGTGGAGAGAGCTCTTAGTTCGAGAAGCTCACTCCGGTGGACTGATGGGACACTTCGGTGTCGATAAAACTCTTGGTATCTTGACCGAGCAGTTCCATTGGCCCAAAATGCGACGAGATGTGGAAAAGCTTTGCAACGCTTGTCTCGTTTGCAAGAAAGCAAAATCGAAGTCCAACCCTCATGGTTTGTACACCCCGTTGCCTGTGCCTGATCGACCTTGGGTTGATATATCCATGGACTTTGTCTTGGGGTTACCGAGGTCGGGGGGAGGACATGATAGCATCTTCGTTGTGGTTGACCGTTTTTCAAAAATGGCTCACTTTATTCCTTGCAAAAAGTGTGATGATGCACAACATGTAGCTACATTATTTGTTTCTAACGTGTTAAAACTGCATGGTGTACCTCGTACTATTGTGAGTGATCGAGACTCGAATTTC
>JBBBVM010001065.1:0-86393 GCA_037355625.1 Petunia x hybrida | reverse complement strand
TCTCCTGAAGGAAGCACAATATAGCTGAGATAATAAACATAAAACTCTGAATAAAAGCTGGCTCACCCTGACAACTGAAGTCGTCTTCGCTCCTTAACAACGTGGCAAACTCAATCCTGGAGCGAACCTGCCGAAATAAAATAAAAAGACAAGAAACAAAGAACAAACAAGGGTGAGTCAAAAGGACTTTCAGTAAGTAAGAGTGGACTAGCCACCTCAAAGAATAGGATAGCTAGCCAGGGAGAAAAGCTAAGCAAATACAGACCATAAACACATACAACTAAAGCATATAAACCAATGAGAGATACAAGATAGCTAGAAACATATAGGCAAACTGAAATATGTCCAAACATGGTATACATACCGTATACATACACAACATGGTAGTCACACAATAGTCAGCATGCAATGCAATGAAATGGGATGAATGCGGTATGATGCAATACAGTCACATGTGTCTGATACTATCTCCGGCACGGAACTCTCATCATTTACCGGAGATATATGCAATAACAACCCTTCACCGGCGCGGGACTCTCATCGACTACTGGAAAGTATATGCAATAATGACCCTTCACCGGCTCGAGAATCTCATCGATTACCGGGAAGTATACGCAATAATGACCCTTCACCGGCTTGAGACTCTCATCGATTACCAGAAAGTATATGCAATAGTAACCCTTCACCGGCAGGGGACTCTATCGATTACCGGGAAGTATATACAATAATGACCCTTCACCCGCTTGAGACACTCATCGATTGCCGGGAAGTATATGAAATAATGGCCCTTCACCGGCTTGGGACTCTCATCGATTACCGAGAACGATATGCAATAATGAAGACACTCATCGATTGCCGGGAAGTATATGCAATTATGACCCTCCACCGGCGTGGGACTCTCATTGACTACCGGGAAGTATATGCAAAGCTCACAACAAAAGTACAATACTTTTATGTTCACTGCAATACCAACAACAAGACATACATATAATATATAGTATGCATCTAAAACTAAGGCATAATAAGTATGCCTATCGGCAACTACACACGTAAGGAACACGTGGTAGAATATCCACAAGGCCAAGGGCCACCAAAGAAATGGATATAATTACTTACCTTGTTCCAAAGCTAGCACTGCTGCTCAACAACCGCTTTGGTCCTTTGGATTCACTGCCAAACAATTCTGCTCTGTTCAATAAGCAGAAAAATATATCAAATAAGGCTAAAGTCTTCATTCCTTACGTCTTAGAACAATTTGGTTAAGAATCCGACACCTGATTCCCATAGGCAATACGCAGTCCAGACCTATTTATATGGTTCAAAATTACATAACCAAACTCTTAATAAATTACATTTATGGGTTGCCCATAATTCCATGAGTACGAATATATAATTAATTTTATTTTTAGGATCCAATTAACCGTTTAAAATATCAATTTAACATATCAAAACAATGTTTAATATCTCAATTTCTACCGTTAAAATATATCCAAACACATGTAATAAAAAGAAATAATGAATTAACATCATTACCTGAATGTTTCAGGGTGGAAATTCTATTTTTTTTCCTTATCCTTTTTCTCTTTTTCTGTTATTTTTTTCGTTCAGTGGTTATCCCCTCGTTTCGTTTCTTATGTTTCTGTTTTGCTTCTCATGTTTCTCTTTAACTTAAAGCTAAGGGATTCTTATCCCTTAGCCACTACCTACCCTTTATATTTTTTTCTTTTTCTTTCTTTTCCTATTTTTTTAAAACTTGCTGATGCGACTAAAATTAAAACGGAACCCTACGAAACTCGGAATGAATCCAAATTCTTCAAACAAGTTATTCCAAATTTATGTGACGTACTCGCTAAGAAAGATCTAGAATCAGATTCCCAAAACTCAAGATACGAATTAAACGGAAAGAGATCAAATTATTAACTTTCGGCATTTTAGCGGAAACTATCCGAATGACTTCGAAATTCACTTTTGAAAATTCACACAGGCCATAAATGACCATACGAACTTAACGACACTTTCAGATTTTGAATCGGAGTTCATTCGCCAAAATTGAGCTCGAAAATCTCTTTTTAAGATTTATCGCTAATGAAAACTGAAACCTTCTTCCGATACTTGCCAAACGAGGTCCAATTTAGCTCAAATTTTACAGACAAGTCTTAATAAACTTTACAAAGATTTTAAAACTGTCAGCACACTAATCGAAGTTCTAACTCCCGAAACGACTACCTAAGTGTCGTCTCAGTCAAGTTATTAAACTCGGAAAGTACAGGACTTCGCAACAATTTTTCTCGAAAGTTGTATTTCCTTTACTACTCTCGCCTGGATTATATTAATTGAGCTACCTGAATCCACTAATACTCATTTAACATCATGATCCAATACTCGAAAAGTGACTACCAAGGGATCATGGTTCGGAAACAATAGTTCATATGCATCTACATCATCACCTTTGATGATGTCTCTAAATAAGGCATCTCAACTCCGTGAGTAACTAACACTGTAGCATATCTCTTATACGTGATCCCACGTACTTTTAAACCTCCAACAATAAAATTGATCATTCCCTTTGGTGTCGAAGCTCTACATAAGAAGTTACAGATAACTACCTAATGTACTAGGTTTAGGGCTATCGAGAAAGACTTCTAATAGTAAAATGAAGTATATACATCTCCTGAAGGAAGCACAATATAGTTGAGATAATAAACATAAAATTGTGCCCGTCCTGAATAAAAGCCGGCTCACCCTGACAACTGAAGTCGTCTTCGCTCCTTAACAACGTGGCAAACTCAATCCTGGAGCGAACCTGCCGAAACGAAATAAAAAGACAAGAAACAAACAACAAACAAGGGTGAGTAAAAAGGACTTTCAGTAAGTAGGAGTGGACCAGCCACCTCAAAGAATAGGATAGCTAGCCAGGGAGAAGAGCTAAGCAAATACAGACCATAAACACATACAACTAAAGCATATAAACCAATTAGAGATACAAGATAGCTAGAAACATATAGGCAAACTGAAATATGTCCAAACATGGTATACATACCGTATACATACACAACATGGTAGTCACACAATAGTCAGCATGCGATGCAATGAAATGGGATGAATGTGGTATGATGCAATACAGTCACATGTGTCTGATACCTATCTCTGGCACGGAACTCTCATCATTTACCGGGAGACATATGCAATAACAACCCTTCACCGGCGCGGGACTCTCATCGACTACTGGAAAGTATATGCAATAATGACCCTTCACCGGCTCGAGAATCTCATCGATTACCGGGAAGTATACGCAATAATGACCCTTCACCGGCTTGAGACTCTCATCGATTACCAGAAAGTATATGCAATAATAACCCTTCACCGGCAGGGGACTCTTATCGATTACCGGGAAGTATATACAATAATGACCCTTCACCGGCTTGAGACACTCATCGATTGCCGGGAAGTATATGAAATAATGGCCCTTCACCGGCTTGGGACTCTCATCGATTACCGAGAATGATATGCAATAATGAAGACTCTCATCGATTGCCGGGAAGTATATGCAATTATGGCCCTCCACCGGCGTGGGACTCTCATTGACTACCGGGAAGTATATGCAAAGCTCACAACAGAAGTACAATACTTTTATGTTCACTGCAATACCAACAACAAGACATAACATATAATATATAGTATGCATCTAAAACTAAGGCATAATAAGTATGCCTATCGGCAACTACACACGTAAGGAACACGTGGTAGAATATCCACAAGGCCAAGGGCCACCAAAGAATGGATATAATTACTTACCTTGTTCTAGCACTGCTGCTCAACAACCGCTTTGTCCTTTGGATTCACTGCCAAACAATTCTGCTCTGTTCAATAAGCAGAAAAATGTATCAAATAAGGATAAAGCCTTCATTCCTTACGTCTTAGAACAATTCGGTTAGGAATCCGACACCTGATTCCCATAGGCAATACACAGTCCAGACCTATTTACATGGTTCAAAATTACATAACCAAACTCTTAATAAATTACATTTATGGGTTGCCAATAACTCCATGAGTACGAATATATAATTAATTTTATTTTTGGGAATCAATTAACCGTTTAAACTATCAATTTAACATATCAAAACAATATTTAATATCTCAATTTCTACCGTTAAAATATATCCAAACACATGTAATAAACTGAAATAATGAATTAACATCATTACCTGAATGTTTCAGGGTGGAAATTCTATTTTTTTCCTTATCCTTTTTCTCTTTTTCTGTTATTTTTTTCGTTCAGTGGTTATCCCTCCTTTCATTTCTTATGTTTCTGTTTTGCTTCTCATGTTTCTCTTTAACTTAAAGCTAAGGGATTCTTATCCCTTAGCCACTACCTACCCTTTATATTTTTTTCTTTTTCTTTCTTTTCCTATTTTTTTCGAAAACTTGCTGATGCGACTAAAATTAAAACGGAACCCTACGAAACTCGGAATGAATCCAAATTCTTCAAACAAGTTATACCAAATTTATATGACGTACTCGCTAAGAAAGATCTAGAATCAGATTCTCAAAACTCAAGATACGAATTAAACAGAAAGAGATCAAATTATTAGCTTTCGGCATTTTAGCGGAAACTATCCGAATGACTTCGAAATTCACTTTTGAAATTTCACACAGGCCATAAATGACCACACGAACTTAACGACACTTTCAGATTTTGAATCGGAGTTCATTCGCCAAAATTGAGCTCGAAAATCTCTTTTTAAGATTTATCGCTAATGAAAACTGAAACCTTCTTCCGATACTTGCCAAACGAGGTCCAATTTAGCTCAAATTTTACAGACAAGTCATAATAAACTTTACAAAGATTTTAAAACTGTCAGCACACTAATCGAAGTTCTAACTCCCGAAACGACTACCTAAGTGTCGTCTCAATCAAGTTATTAAACTCGGAAAGTACAGGACTTCGCAACAATTTTTCTCGAAAGTTGTATTTTCTTTACTACTCTCGTCTGGATTATATTAATTGAGCTACCTGAATCCACTAATACTCATTTAACATCATGATCCAATACTCGAAAAGTGACTACCAAGGGATCATGGTTCGGAAACAATAGTTCATATGCATCTACATCACCACCTTTGATGATGTCTCTGGATAAGGCATCCCAACTCCATGAGTAACTAACACTGTAGCAAATCTCTTATACGTGATCCCACTTACTTTTAAGCCTCCAGCAATAAAATTGATCATTCCCTTTGGTGTAGAAGCTCTACATAAGAAGTTACAGCTGACTACCTAATGTACTAGGTTTAGGGCTATCTAGATAGACATCTAATAGTAAAAATGAAGTATATACATCTCCTGAAGGAAGCACAATATAGCTGAGATAATAAACATAAAACTGTGCCCATTCTGAATAAAAGCTGTCTCACCCTGACAACTGAAGTCGTCTTCGCTCCTTAACAACGTGGCAAACTCAATCCTGGAGCGAACCTGCCGAAATGAAATAAAAAGACAAGAAACAAACAACAAACAAGGGTGTGTCAAAAGGACTTTCATTAAGTAGGAGTGGACCAGCGACGTCAAAGAATAGGATAGCTAGCCAGGGAGAAGAGCTAAGCAAATATAGACCATAAACACATACAACTAAAGCATATAAACCAATTAGAGATACAGGATAGCTAGAAACATATAGGCAAACTGAAATATGTCCAAACATGGTATACATACCGTATACATACACAACATGGTAGTCACACAATAGTCAGCATGCGATGCAATAAAATGGGATGAATGCGGTATGATGCAATACAGTCACATGTGTCTGATACCTATCTCCGGCACGGAACTCTCATCATTTACCGGGAGATATCTGCAATAACAACCCTTCATCGGCGCGGGACTCTCATCGACTACTGGAAAGTATATGCAATAATGACCCTTCACCGGCTCGAGAATCTCATCGATTACCGGGTAGTATACGCAATAATGACCCTTTACCGGCTTGAGACTCTCATCGATTACCAGAAAGTATATGCAATAATAAGCCTTCACCGGCGGGGGACTCTTATCGATTACCGGGAAGTATATACAATAATGACCCTTCACCGGCTTGAGACACTCATCGATTGCCGGGAAGTATATGAAATAATGGCCCTTCACCGGCTTGGGACTCCCATCGATTACCGATAACGATATGCAATAATGAAGACTCTCATCGATCGCCGGGAAGTATATGCAATTATGACCCTCCACCGGCGTGGGACTCTCAGTGACTACCGGGAAGTATATGCAAAGCTCACAACAAAAGTACAATACTTTTATGTTCACTGCAATACCAACAACAAGACATAACATATAATAAATAGTATGCATCTAAAACTAAGGCATAATAAGTATGCCTATCGGCAGCTACACACGTAAGGAACACGTGGTAGAATATCCACAAGGCCAAGGGCCACCAAAGAAATGGATATAATTACTTACCTTGTTCCAAAGCTAGCACTGCTACTCAACAACCGCTTTGTCCTTTGGATTCACTGCCAAACAATTCTGCTCTATTCAATAAGCAGAAAAATATATCAAATAAGGCTAAAGCCTTCATTCCTTACGTCTTAGAACAATTCGGTTAGGAATCCGACACCTGATTCCCATAGGCAATACGCAGTCCAGACCTATTTACATGGTTCAAAATTACATAACCAAACTCTTAATAAATTACATTTACGGGTTGTCCATAACTCCATAAGTACGAATATATAATTAATTTTATTTTTGGGATCCAATTAACCGTTTAAACTATCAATTTAACATATCAAAACAATGTTTAATATCTCAATTTCTACCGTTAAAATATATCCAAACACATGTAATAAACTGAAATAATGAATTAACATCATTACCTGAATGTTTTCAGGGTGGAAATTCTATTTTTTTCCTTATCCTTTTTCTCTTTTTCTGTTATTTTTTTCGTTCAGTGGTTATCCTTCGTTTCGTTTCTTATGTTTCTGTTTTGCTTCTCATGTTTCTCTTTAACTTAAAGCTAAGGGATTCTTATCCCTTAGCCACTACCTACCCTTTATATTTTTTTCTTTTTCTTTCTTTTCCTATTTTTTCGAAAACTTGCTGATGCGACTAAAATTAAAACGGAACCCTACGAAATTCGGAATGAATCCAAATTCTTCAAACAAGTTATACCAAATTTATGTGACGTACTCGCTAAGACAGATCTAGAATCAGATTCCCAAAACTCAAGATACGAATTAAACGGAAAGAGATCAAATTATTAACTTTCGGCATTTTAGCGGAAACTATCCGAATGACTTCGAAATTCACTTTTGAAAATTCACACAGGCTATAAATGACCATACGAACTTAACGACACTTTCAGATTTTGAATCGGAGTTCATTCGCCAAAATTGAGCTCGAAAATCTCTTTTTAAGATTTATCGCTAATGAAAACTGAAACCTTTTTCCGATACTTGCCAAACGAGGTCCAATTTAGCTCAAATTTTACAGACAAATCTTAATAAACTTTACAAAGATTTTAAAACTATCAGCACACTAATCGAAGTTCTAATTCCCGAAACGACTACCTAAGTGTTGTCTCAGACAAGTTATTAAACTCGGAAAGTACAGGACTTCGCAACAATTTTTCTCGAAAGTTGTATTTCCTTTACTACTCTCGTCTGGATTATATTAATTGAGCTACCTGAATCCACTAATACTCATTTAACATCATGATCCAATACTCGAAAAGTGACTACCAAGGGATCATGGTTCGGAAACAATAGTTCATATGCATCTACATCATCACCTTTGATGATGTCTCTGGATAAGGCATCTCAACTCCATGAGTAACTAACACTGTAGCATATCTCTTATACGTCATCCCACTTACTTTTAAACCTCCAGCAATAAAATTGATCATTCCCTTTGGTATCGAAGCTCTAGGTGGTCCGTTAGGACCCCGATTCTTAGAATAGGTCTCCTTCCCCTTATCGGTGAGCTACTTCTCAACAACTGTGTACCCAGTGCATGTTAGCTTGACTTCTAGTGAATGGTCTTGATGGCACGAACAAGTCTTGATCAGTATGGACTGCATCATCCCAGTTGTGGCATAGTTTATATTTTTTATTAAAGCTTTCGAACATTCCTAAAAGTATTAGATGTTAGTAGTATGAATTGAACCCTCGACCTTCTTCTAACTTGAAAAGTACAAAATTATTTGTGCTAGACTCCTTTACTCATTAAACCTACAAGAAACAATAAAAAAACATCTTTAAAGTGACTATGCTTGCAAAACAATCATTGTACGCCACTGCCAAGCAGTGTTGTAAAATGGGAGGAAGGAAAATTTTACTTAGATTGTAATTCTCATGAAAGCTCAACTTTATGGTTTACATATGAGTTATAATTTTAGCTCTATATGTTCTTTTCATTTACTCTTAATTTTCTACCCAAAGTTTAACATCTTACCTTTCTTTCTAAACTTTGCACCGGGTACACAGGTTTACATAGCCTTCTTTTCCATAGGAATGGGAGCAGGTCCTTGGCTCATTATGAGTGAGGTAACCTTGAAATATACATTTATGTTATTTATCTCATGATTAGGATGAAGCTATCGTATTCATAAAGAATTACAAAATGAAAGATGGTCTTAATTAAGTAATATGCATGCAGGTGTTTCCTTTACATGTAAAGGGATTAGGCGGGGGTTTGGTGACATTGATGAATTGGTTTGGTTCTTGGGTTATTTCTTACACTTTCAACTTTCTCATGTTGTGGAGTTCACACGGTAATCTCAGTGAACACTACCTACTGTGTTTTTCTTTTTTTAAGTTCTTTAATTTTCACTAATAGAAAAACAAATCTTACTATTTCCGGAGTTAGTAATGTTGTTAGTAAAACTTACTATTTCAGGAGTTAGTAATTTCTCATATCTAAACCGACAAAAGAATTGCTTGCTGCTTTAATTGAACATATTATTTTTAATCACAAAATGACTTTAGGCATTAATGACACGTTATAGTGTTCGCTTTTTTGCCGAATGAAGAAGTACTTTAATTCACAATTCCTTTCCATGAAAAAAAGAATTCACCCTTCTACATTGTATGGGACACCATTTGATTGAATATGAGCTTAAAAGGTTAGTTTGACTTATACATTTTATAAGTAATAATTTAACAATATGCAGTTAGCAAAGATAGACAATGTGAATGCTTTGGAGAACTTAAAGATTTTAGTCTTTACCACCTCCTTTTGTAATTCTGATTCGGACATTGACCGCTTGGGCACTATGCACCCAAGAATAGTCAAGGCTTGTGATATCTATTATTACTAATAATATAGTATCTTTATTACCCAAAAAGAACAAGATATTAGAATTGATAATCACTATAAAGTTAATATCATGTGAAAATGTTATATTTAAAAATATAGTCTGCAATTGGTTAAACTGATTCAAAATCTAGAAACCTGTAGAAGCTGCGGAAAATAATATCTCCATTTATCCAAGATAGATAGATCGTTAGATCGCCATGTAAATTTGACCATATTCAGACAAGGTTCTGTTCTTGTCTTATGATAAATTAGATATTAAAGCTAAAAATAGTATAAAAAAATATGACTGCTTTTACTAATTGCAACACGATGAGTAATGTGATATTTTTTTTCTTTTTAAATTTCTTATTGCAGGAACCTTTTTCTTATATGCATTTGTTTGCCTACTTGCCGCGATCTTCATCTACAAAATGATTCCTGAAACAAAAGGAAGAAGGCTCGAAGAAATTCATGCTTCACTCAATTCATGAGCCAAACAAAATCAAGAAGAAAAACAATAAATTTGATTTCAATTAAAAATGCGATGTTTTTATTTTGGTTGAATGATAATTTTTAAAGTAAGGTGAGAAGAATTGGCAGGATTTTGTGCTTCAAGCAAATGTATCTTAGCAATGATTAATCAATCCCGCAAATAGGGAAAATAAAAGGAAATAAAAAACATAAATATCTGTTATTTATTTGATTAAAAGTTCTTAAAATAAATCATTACGCAGTGAAGTAATATATACTTGTATGTGTTAATTAGTCATGGAAGTGTCTTACATGTTGGTGGAAAGCATACAAGGGATCCATATAAAATATAAATGTTCTAATTATAGAAAGAGCGCTTAATTGTTCCTCTTGTAGTAGCGGAAGCAATAAAAAAATACTTGAATCGCGGCCAGAATTACTGGGTCAATGGTGGTTGCTACGGCATGTTGGATCAATTCTCTATAGAACAACTTAAATCCTAGTTTGTGTGTAGAGAAAAGCAAAGCGTAGAAAAATAAAGAGTTCTGTATTTACGTGTCTTTTAAGTGTACAATGTAGGTGTACTTATATAGGAGCCGTCAAGGATTATACTAAGGAATTTTTACATTGTATAGATATTTGGAGATGTCTTTAACATAAAATAAATACATTGTTGCTAATTTATTGTATATAGACCTTTAGACTTATGTATCTCACTTTTTTTTAAGCCATTATCATAAACTGACGTTGGACCCATAAACGTGCCTATTTTTGTGGGAGTATTGGGATTGACTGTTTTAATGCATGCATATCTACTATTTATTATCTGATATTAATTAATTAATATACACTATCACCTATCTCCTAAATTTATGGTAGTATCTTAATTATAGCGGTAAACCAAAAGTTAAAAATTTCAAAACAAAAATTTAAACACAAAGGAACCTTTTCATCTACTTCAAGTTCTCTTTCTTTCCATTGGGAATCTAAACCAAAACATCAACAGTCTTTTGAGCCATTCCGTCATCTTGCCCGCCGTTTTGTTACATCATTCTCGGTAATCCCTTTCGCTCTTTCATTTATTAATTTGTTTAGTTCTGTGGTATTTGGTTTTTATTTTGTAAATAACATAAACATAATTGGTGATTTTTAGTTGTTTTCCACAATTTTTAACTAATTTTTAGAGCCGTCAATATAGGCTTGGCCCGCTGGGTTGGCCCGGTCTGGCCCGTAATTTAATAGGGTAGGGCTAAGATTTTTTTAGCCCACGAAACACTGAGGCTTTTTAGCCCGGCCCACGCAAGCCCACGGCCCGTAAGGCTTGGGTGAGGCTGGGCTGGGTCGGCCTGTGGGCTTAATTAAATAAAATAATTTAAATAATAAAATAAGAACCAGTCTAAAAATAATGAAACAGAGCTTCCAGTTTTGAATATTTTGTTGCGATTTTTCAGTATTTATATTTTGACAAATATTATATTATTGGTATCTTTTTATGTTTTCGTTTTTATGTTATTTGGAATACGGGTTCTTGGAGAATAGCAATTTACCAAATATGTGTGGTGACTTACCAAAGTTTGTAAATTTTTTTCCAAAGTTTGTAATTTTTTTTCTGATTATCTTGTGTTAACAACAGTTAATGATATCTGAAATTGCTCTAGAAATTTTATGAATTAAGGTTCTCTTTTAACTAATGAAAATTGAAATAAATTTTAAGTTCGCATTGGATACTTTTTGACACCAAAGTTTTATTTAATTTTGCTTGTTTACATTATCCCCTTTATAAGAATTGTTTAGTTGGATATCATGGCAATATTTGGTTTACTTCTAGTATATACTGTTATTAAAAATCCAAAAATAAAACTAACATTATTAAGAAATAATAAATAATAAATAATAAATAATGGTGGGCTAGCCCGGCCCGGCCTGCAGCCCACATAGGGCTGGGTTGGGCTAATAATATAATGGCCCGTGTGAATTGTGGGCCAGCCCGGCCTGGCCCGGCAAATTGCAAAGCCCACGTGGGCTGGGTCGGGTTGGGTCGGGCCGGCCCATTTTGACAGCACTACTAATTTTTTTTCTGTTGATTTTTTGGGTACAATTTCTAGAGTTGTAATGGCTAAGCGAAGGGGTAAGAATGACAAAAAACCGTGCATGTAGACGATGATGATGATTTTGAAGATTTTGATATCTCCTCTCCGAACAAAACAGCCGTTGAGAAACCAAGTCGTGTCACTAGATCCACATACAAACTGAACAGTAACAAGAGGACTCGTCAGGCTGATAATCTCAAAATGAAAACTAAAAAGGTTGGGTCCAGACGGTAAAGGTGTAAGAATTGACACATCGAGCGAAGACTCTGACAGCGAGCCCCCTGTTATTGTAAAAAAAAAAAAGTTTTATGTGGTTCATCTCCGTCTTCATTGAAGAAGGAGTTATTTCAAGTGAAGAGTAAGAGAGCAATTATATCTGTTAAGAATGATGACTTTCCTTTGGTTGATGTGGATGTATGTTAATATAATATTCCGCACGTGTTTATCACTAATACGTTGATTTATTTATTTCAATTGTACTTTTGTACATACTAGACGGATATACCTTGCATATTAGTGATATTCAACTTTAAATATATATATATATATATATATATATATATATATATATATATATATATATATATATATATATATATATATATACTACATACATATTAGTGATAAAAGCATATATTGTACATATTAGTGATATTCAACTTTAAACATGCATACACACAGTATATATACTACATACATATTATTGATATTCACCTTAGCATAATGTGAATACAGGAATATACAGTGTATGCATACTTCATACATATTAGTATCCCTTTAAATTTTAAATCCGTTTAACAAATATTGTATATACCATAGTCCCATTATGGTTAATATACATTTAATATGATTAGATGTATTTAGTTTCTATACTTAATTATTAGTCTTATATTCATATATTATGTTAAATTAAAATTTCATTGACATTATATGATTTTCTCATTTGTTTTTTGTTGTTGTTGTTGTTGTTGTTGTTGTTGTTGTTGTTGTTGTTGTTGTTGTTGTTGTTGTTGTTGTTGTACTTATCGTATTTTTAAATTCTTGTGTAATTTAAATTTATATTTGTGTATTAGCGATTTAAACTCTATTTTCCTCCGGACTAATACCGAAGCCGTAGGATATGTACACATACAAATGTGGAAGCTGTCCCAACTATTAAGAAGGTGCTTAATGACAGATTATTGGAAATGTTCAGGCAGTCTTGTTTTGGAAATTTCCTTGACATGCTTGCCTTTGGAACGTGCAACAAATTGTTGAATTCTCTGTAGTTGCGAGAGGTATGTCCGCCAAGGGATGATGTAGACGCTTTGTGGTTTGATTTTTACGGCAGTAAAATGAGGTTCGGACTCATGGAGTTTGGTTTGGTAACTGGACTCAACTGTGTTGGTGATCATTTAAAAGAGTACAATTCGAAAGAGCCTAACAGATGGCTACAACTGTACTTTGGTGGGGCATCAAAAGTTACAAAGAAAGCATTAGTTGAGTATTTTGTTAGCAAAAAGTGGAGAAGTGATAAAGATGCTATAAAGCTTGTTGCTTTATATTTCATCCACATATTTTTGTTTTCTACAAAGAATTCTGCAAATTTATACACTACTATTGGGGAGAAGGAATTTAATCTTGTTGAATGTGGTGCATGGAAGAGCTTTCCATGGGGTACAAAGGTGTTTCTTGCCACTATTATGTCGATGCATGACAAGCTGAGGCCCTTTTTACAGTGTTACCATTTTGCTGGATTGCCGTATGCCTTGCAGGCATGGTTTTATGAAAGTTGCCCCACTGTGCATGACAAGATTGCTGTTAGAGTTGCAAACACATCCCCCGAATTCTTAATTGGCATGTTAAGAGGACTCATGATTTTGAAGAGTTGCGGAAAGGGTTTTTCAGTTTAAAGAAACGCCACGTATATATTCCATCTGTTGATTATTTTTGTATGATGTTGATTTTATACCTCTATTATAGTTTTTGTATACCTAAAATATTTAATATATAATACTATTTTAATGTTCTTTTTATGTGTTTTGAACATTAATTTTGTATCTTTATATTCCAAGGTACTGTTTACAAAGGTTGAACCTAATGAAGAAGAACTTGTCAAACTTAAACTACCGGAGTTTAAATCATATGACATTGATCCAGAGTTTGGTATTGATCCTACTCGTGATGAGGCAGCTATTGTAAGTCAAAATTCACCAACGGAAGGACCAGGACATCAACCAACTTCTAGTCGTGTTAATCACCACCCATATCCCGATATGCAATTATTGTTTGGTCAACAGAAATTGTTGTAAGCTGACCTGTCTGGCTTAAAGTTGTATATGGTTAAATATTTTGATAAAATCTTTAAGAAGCTAAACATTGATCCTGATGATATTGGAGAGAGCCATGTTTATGCCGGGGTATGCGTTTGGGCTTTTAAAGCTACATATGTTAGCTAGTTTCAACTTATTTACCTTTTTCTTCTTTGTTATTAAAGGTTTCTAGGTCGGATCAAGCAATAAATCAAAGAGGTCAACATCAGGCTGATGGTCCCTCAGTTATACATCTTGATCAGAAAGTGGAACTGAATTTTGGTTATCAATTCTATGGTATTTGTTTATTCATGTTTATGCAATTTCCATCACAAAATATATCTATGTATTTTGTGATCTTTTTCCAGGACCTTCTGAAAAGCAACCTGAAATGTTTCATGATCATACAGATATCCCTGATGGATTTCAAATGAAAAATCCCATAGGTATTCATACTGTGATTTTTACAATATAAACAATTTATTGCATTAAAATAGTATTTTTTTTAATTGTTATATTTTCTGATATCCATTATTGGTTTAAAATATTCTCTTTAAATAAACTTTTGTGTTTTTTATTCTATTTATTGCTGTTTAGAATCTGCAGAAAACCTACAAGAAATGTTCCATGATGAGCAAGTTATTTTGGATGGAATAGGATTTTTTAATCCTCTAGATATTCATGATATATTTGTCCAGTATTGACTGAATATTCATTTAAAATAGTTCACTTTTCAGATTAAATGTACTGTATCCATAAATTGTTAAAATAGATATCTTCCACTGGTTTTTATTATCTCTGTAGGTCTTGCTGGTGAGCATGAACCAATGGCTAATGCTGTACATGGTAAATCTGTTTTACTTGTTGTTCAATTGTATGGTTTCAATAATTTGGATGATATTATGCTTCTTTAAATATTTATTTTTTATTTGTTTTTTGTTATTTTATTTTTCAGTTATTACCTACAGAAAAGCAACAAAATAATGTCCCATGATGTGCAAGGTAAATCAGATGGAACTGAAATGGTTAATCCTCAAGGTATACATAATATATTTGTCCAATATCAACTGAATATTCATTTAAAAATAAACATATTTCATATGAATTTTATTGTATCCATAATTTGTGTTAACAGCTTTCTTTTGTTTTATATGTATTATTTGTTCTTTAATTTTTTCCTGTTAGAACCTACAAAAGAGCAACAAAATGCTACGCATGATGTGTAAGGTAACTCAGATGGAACTGAAATAGTTAATCCTCAAGGTATTCATAATATAATTGTCCAATATTAAATTCATATTCATTAACAATTAAACATCTTTTAGATGATATCTATGTTATCCATAATTTGTGTTAATAGCTTTCTTTTTGTTGTTCATGTGTTATTTATTATTTATTTTTCTGTTAGAACCTACACAAGAGAAACAAAAAGCTAATCATGATGTGGAAGGTAATTTAGATAGAATTGAGATGGTTAATCCTCAAGGTATTCGTAATATATTTGTTAAATATTAACTGAATATTCATTAATTGGAATTGAAATTGGCCATTTTTTGCAGAGGAATTGTATGGTATCCATACTTTGTCTTACCAGCTTTAGTTGTTTATGAGTTTTATTTGTCTATTAGGCACTGATGAAGAACTTAAAAAAATGCCACATGATATGCATGGGAACACTGTCGAAATTGGGCAGCAAAATCATCAAGGTATTATGTTTTTATTTTACCAAATATTACAGCATGTTTAATTTAATATGGTTAACTGTGTCTAGCCAACTGTGTTAAATTATGGAGAGATTCTTTTATAGTTACTTTTAAAAACCTTCCATCTGCTAGCACTCTATTTAACCAATACGTGTATGAAGGCCTTTTTATGGATTACGGTTATGATATCCGTGATGCATTTAGATTGCACGACATCGAATTCACTAATTTTAGTGTAGTTGTTGGCAAGCCAGTTCTTACAAAAGCCAAAGTTGGCTTTGATGACAACTCTATGGAAACAGCTGATGTTCAGGGAATTGGCTTGGACAGTCATCGGCGTATAGATAACATTCATCATGACTTTGCTGCTGGTAAAATTTAAGGCATTCTTAAAAGTCATCTTTTGCTTCCTTTCTTTCTAATTACCTTAACACAATTTGATTTTATAGATATGTCCCTTCTAATTGTCAGGTCAAGACAATGTTATAACAAACCTGATTGTTGATCAAGTATTGAAAACGGATGCACCTCCTTCTGTGGTGGATCAAGGTTTGAAGATGCTAAAAATGTGTACTCTTATATGCTAACTTTATTTGTACAATATTTTATTTTGATTCTCATACTATTAAATAGGATCTCATCCTACTGAAAAGGAAAACTTTTGATGAGGAGCTCAATATACATGATATGCAAGCTGAGGGCAGTGTTAACCGCACAAGCGTAGACCCTCTTTCCCAATTGGGTGAAACCCAATGGCACGAGCTCACTGCAAGTGCTACTAAAGTGGTTAAAAACAGGGTTCAAGTGAATGAGTTACCTGCTGCATCCCTTAATGAGTTACCTGCAGTCATTCAAGTGAATGAGTTACCTGATAATGATGATCATTAAGAGGAAAGAATACATCCGTTAGACAACGTTTTTGAGGAGGAAGGAGGTCATGTTGTTGTTCCAGATGTGACACCTCAGATTTCAGTCCGCACGAGAAAGAGTTCCAATTCAAGAATTCTTCTTTTATCAATGAATTTGGCTCCAGTGGAACATGCTTGGAACTGTCTCAGAGATGCATCTTTTGTCTCATCCATCCCCTGTTGGCAATCATACGGACTGAGCCTGATTTCAACCTTACATATCAGTGGGGTCCCTGGATTGATCGTAAAGTGCTCACCAAATCCAAGTGAGTACACCACATTAACTATGCTGCATATCACACCCTTAAAGGTTTTTTTGTTCCTGTCATCATTGTTTTTATTTTTTTTCCAGGGTTGGTAATCTGTATCCAGCTAGGAAAAACAATCTGAATCCCAAGTTTAATTTTGGAGTGCATGTGGTTGACAAGAAGGAGTGGTTCCATGTACTCAACTATGGCTCAAAAGAACTCAGTAGCACGGTATTCGTCAACAACTATCCTTGCCATCCTTAGTATATAAATATGAAATAGTTAATCAATTTATATTCATGATATATACACGCAATATACCATTATATATTATGCAATTATCCTTGTCATCCTTAGTATATAACTGAAATATGCAATAGTTAAGCTGATTTCACTCATGATATATGCACATAATATATCATTATATATTATGCAACTATCCTTGCCATCCTTACTATGTAACTATAATATGCAACTTAAGCTGATTATATTCATGATATATGCACACAATATAACATTATATAGTATGCAACTATCCTTGCCATCCTTGGTATATAACTGGAATATGCAATAGTAAACTGATTATAATCATGGTATATGCACAAAATATATCATTATATCTTGGGAATATCACTGCTATCCAATTCAACCTTACAAATTAGTATGCAGCTATCCTTGCCATTATGTACTCAATATGCGATAGTTAATCAGATTATAAATATGCAATAGTTAATCAGATTATATTCATGATATATGCACACAATATAACATTATATAGTATGCAACTATCCTTGCCATCTTTAGTATATAGCTGGTATATACAATAGTTAAGCTGATTATATTCATGGTATATGCACAGAATATACCATTATATTTGGGGAATATCACTTCTATCCAATTCATACCTTTTTTATATATACCTACTGATGTGATTTAGCAAAATACAATATTAACTAAATTGTATCGATTTTTTCAGCATCTGGATGTCTTGTTTTACTATTTGCGTAAGAAGGCACAGTATGATCAGGACATTACTGTCAAAGTCACAACCACGGATTGTCAGTTCGACGCAATCATCAAAGCTGTGTATAATGAGTTCATCAGGACAGGCAAAGACATGAGGGTTGTAGATTCTGCTAAATTGATTTTTGAGTATATATCTGGTAGTAGGTTGTGGTGCAATACCCCTTGGGTTCTTGTTGATGATATTTTGTTCCATGTCAAGGTTGTTCATGAGTGCTATTAGATTTTGGCCAGACTGTCTTTCAAGGACCGGTTTATGTATGTTTATGAGTCTAATCCCAATTTACCAGCATACAATGAAGAAGTCATCCAGGTTCTTGATCCATATGCAACCATGTTACCTCTCTTCTTATCTGCCACTGATTTTATACAAAGAAGAAAGGATCTGTTCTACAGTGGTTCTCCTTATGAGGGGAAATCTATGGCTGATCCCTTCATATTGTGCTTTAGTCCAAGGGTACTGTCTTTGATGCAACGGTACGTTGTATCCCAATATCTTTTCCCTTCTCAGATCATAAAGTGCTATAATAGATTTCTAATGTTTCCTTTATTACTGCATCAGTGATTATGGTGTGTTTGCTGCTGCTTTCACGGAGTATTACATTCAGTACCAGTCATTGTCTACACCACAAGATGACCTTTCTGTTGTATGCAGTCGTTATGCCATGTATCTGTGGCATTATGGGATGACAAAACAATTGGATTGTGCTGCTAGCGATGAGGAGAACTGATAATCTGCTGCTTCAGTTGTTGTATTTTATTATAATTTTTGAACTATATTTTTTAAAGACAATTAGCTGTTAAGATATCAAATTTTACAGTGGATGGTTAGGCACTATTTTTCTGACAATACAATTATGATTGTCTGATGCTGTTTAATTTGGTTTTACAATATTACTATTGATAAATTTGTTACTAGATATTGAATTCTACTTTGTCCATGCCCCCATTCCTGACATGTTATCTTTTACTTTTACTAATTTCCCTGAGGAATGCAAGTCATTTAAACAGGTACAGTGTATGTGCATATCAATAGTTTTTCAAACTGTTAACAGTATTCAAAAAATCTCAAAAAGGTTTATGACCTCATATGCAAGTACGATGTCAATTACATATCACTTACATATCATTCACTTTATATACTTAAATGATATACTATTACCTATCCATTAAGACATGCAATATAGCTTTCAGTTTTCAGGTTGTCTACCAAAATTATATGTTTTTCAGTCTGCATGTTTGATTACTATACATTAAGTATTTGATAAATAGACGCGGAAGCAAGTAAACACGAGATAACAAGAAATTGAGGGACGGGGAAGAACAGAAATAGAAGAAAGAACAAATCAAACTAACCCAAGTAGATTGATTCGAAGGGAGAAAGAGACTTGAACCATTTACGGGGTCATACTATGATGATCCACCATAGATTCCAAGTAAGAGATACATTGAAGCTTCTAGCTCCTCAAGAAGGCCTAGCCTCTCTCAATTCTTCTAATTTTCAATTCCAAGTTAGCTAGTGAAATGAAATGACTAAATGTGGTATTTATAGGTATTCTACACTTCTAAATAAGGTCTAAAATAACCCCACAAGTTGGGTAAAATAATAATGACCACGTACGGTCAAACTCGTAATTAATATTAGGCTAAACTAGAAGTCCCATCTTGGTTTTGCTGGGAAAGAGGCGGAGCGCCTGCCAAGTTGGGCAGTGGCTATCTGAGGCGGAGCGCCTCTCCTTCAGGTGGAGCGCCTGGGCTTCTCCATGCTTGGGCGGAGCGCCTAGGCCTAAAGCCAATTCCTTGATCTTCAAAATGCTCCTGAACTCTTCCCCGATGCTCTTGACCTCTCGTCATTTGCATCCTCCAATCCCGGCTCTTGATGGTAAGTGCTTTAAGCTCGATTTTCCCCGCATCAAACCATCAAGACCTACAGTCAAAGACAACCACAACCAAATCTCCTACTACAAGAGTAGGTTAGTGCAAGGAGTGTGGAAAACACACTCTTATGGTATAACCAAGTATCAATGACAATGATAAAGCATATATTTCCAAAGAAAACAACAAGTACTAGGTTTTCCCAATCGGTGTACCCAAAAGAAGAATCATCAAAGAGATCAATAGGGTATTGAATATGCAAGATCAAGCCATCAAAATTCCTATGATCCCTAAGTTCAACATTAGCACACGAAAACTTACCACTACAAAAGTAGGTAAGCTCAACAAGAGTGAGTGCAAGTGATGTGGAAAACACACTTTTGTGATAGAGCCAAGTATCAATTCCAATAAAAAAGTACATGTCTCCAAAGGAAATGACAAGTTCTTGGCTCAACAATAACAAGAACTCACAACTATAACAAGCAAAGAGATCAATAGGACATGGAACATGCAAGATTAAGCAATCAAAATCCCTATGACCCCAAAGCTTATGGTCAACACACCAAGCGTTCAATGTATTACCATCACAATGTGACTCATTGGCTTTGGCATGTTCAATACTCAAGGTGTGATCAACATATGAAATGAAGTAAACAAAATAGTTCAATTGGCAACTAACATCAAACACTCCATTCCCCTTCTTAAAAGCACTCTTACACATACCAAGAGGTTCCTTCTCACCTCCAAGTTGTCCCCCAAGACAATCCTTTACACTAGAAAAACTCCCAAGAAAGGTCTCCATAATAGGTTCTTCATAAGCATAGCCTACACAATAAAGGTTAGGACTATTAGAAGATGGTCCAACACAACATATACCAAGACCACTCATCTCACTTGGAGTTTCAAATAATGGATTGTCTATAGAGTTAAACGCTCCAAACCAAGGAGGTTTAAATCCAAACTCTTCTCTAGTTTGATACACATCACCACCTCTTTTAAAATTTCCTTCAAACAAAGGGTTAGTGAAAGCAAGTTCACTACCCATAAAAGGTGAGGTAGCCAAACTAGAGTCATCATCCACACATGAGGAATCATCAAAGAAAATCCTATCGATCTCCTTCATTAGAGATTCCTTAAGGCTATGATCATCCTCACTACGACACTCGAGACCACTATTATCAAATAAACAATCAAAGGGAAGAATAGTATACTCATTGAACTGATCTTCTGCTCTATCAAATATAGGTGGGGTATCATAACAAGGGTCACAAACAAGGTCAACTTCAAGATCTTCACTAAAGAGAGGTTCAGTGAAAACCGAGCTCACATCATGATGTGGCTTATCGTCCCTCTCAACTAGTGGTTCGCATTCAAACACAAGTTGACGCAATGACTCTACACTAGTTGCAAACACATTGTATTCATATAAATCATAACCTAGCATGGAGTTTTCACTAGCACCATCACAAAACATGGAAGTAACATGCTCATGGGAAGGAGAACTAACACATACCTTTGAGTGGCCATCTCGCTCACTCAATGCACTTGAAGTATCATGGTTAGTTTCTCCACCTTGAAGCTCACATTGAAGATCTTCATCACCTTGTCCTTCCATCTTGGAACATGATTGAGGCTCCATTGGTTTGCCTCCAAGAATACCTACACAAGAACTCGCACAAGAAGAAGAAGATAAAGAGTTAGTGTTAGAATAAGGGGTGCCCTCACTCTCAATGGTTCTTTTTCCATCTTTCTTCTCCCTCATTTTCTTTTCAAGGTTGGGTGTAGATTCGGGTGGTGACATCCCACTCACATCACTCAACACATCCTCTCCTTTTTCCACTCGAGGAATGTCACCGGTAACTCCCTTACTCCTCTCAATATTTTGTCTCTCAAATTCGGGTGAGTTGGGATGAGGCCCAAGAATATCCATAGCCGGAGTAGGTGGACTTTTAACATCAATCCGGAATCTAGGACTTAGAGACTCATCACTTGAGGTCTCTTTCTTCTTTATTGGTGAACCACTTGGCTTTGAAGCTTGTGGTTTTGGGTTCACCTTGTTGACACTTGTCATCTCTTTTCTTGCACTTGTCCCACCATTTCTTGTGTTTGTAGGACTTCTCGTCTGCTCAATTTTAACCATGGAATGAAGTTCTCGCTCCTTTCTCGTTTGAATAGCCAAGGAAAGTGCACTAGTAAGCAATTGGTCCCTTGTCCGCCAAGGTTCAAATTCATAAATCCTTCGACCCATGCTCACAAGATACATATTCTTCCCAACACTATATTGCACACTTTTGTTTTGCAACCATGGCTCACCTAACCATACATCACTATCCCGTATGGGATACACATCACACCAAACATACCCCTTATAACTCCTATGAGATATGAGCACCCGAGCTTCCTTAGAAACCCAAATTCCATTATACTCATAAGGATGCTCTAGATCTTTGCATGGTATCCCTAGCCTATCAACCAAAGAAGTGCTAATACAATTGGCATTGGTCTCACCAATTTTGAGCAAGTTGTCTTCATGTCCATTTACCTCAACAATGAACCTACGCTCACCCAAGTATTGTAGATCTATATCCAAGTAAGGACTTGAATGCTCAAGAGTAGCATCACCATCAACTTGGGTCTTCCTTACCTCCTTTCCTAGCAACACCACTAGGATAACTTCCACTTCCCATCACTCTTCCAACATTAGAAGTGTTGTTGAAAGTCGAGGAAGGAGTCTCACCATGAAATCCATACGATCCTCTAGTCTTGGTTCCATAGCCAATAGCACCACTCATGCTACAACTACCCTACCCATACCCCTCATGACATTGATAGAACAATCCAAACCCTTTGTAGCAAAAGCAATACCACTTCTCAAGTCACCCTTTACATGGGAATTAAGAGCATTAAGTCGTTTAGTACAATTAGAAGATGCAAGCCTCTCTTTTCCCATGGATCAACCACCTCCTCCTCCCAAACTAATGGAAGGACCTCTACTACTCGCTTGCATACCATTAGCAACACCAAGAGAAGATGCAAATGAACAATTCATATAATCAGTTTCATCATCAGTTCTCTCTATGTCACTATCATCATGTTCAAATTCATCACAAGAAGAGTAAGTAGGAACAATATACCTTGAAGCGTCACTATCTTCGACTTCTTGACTAGAAGCATAAGAATCTTCATATTCATCTCCATAAGCCTCATAGTCTTCATAAGCCTCATGAGCATTATAGTAACCCGCTTCATCACCATACGAGCCTTGGTTCCCTGAATTATCATAGCAATACCCATCATCATCGTCAACGTAGGAACCATAGCCTCCATCATCCCAACACGAGTCGTACCCTCAGCAATTATCATCCAAAGCCATAGTTGTAACTATAAAGAGTAAAGGACCTCACTATTTCACTCTCTCACATGTATCACTCAAAAGATGAACACTCAATTTTTTTTCCGCTCGTGTATACACTCAAGGTCGTTGGCTTTTGTGACCACACTCTATTGTTCTCACCACTCAAGCCTTTTTCCACTCAAAGACCTTTTTGATCTCTTAGAAACCACAATGGCAAGATCAACAACTAGTACACCAAAGTAACGGTTCAAAATAGAGTTTATGTGACTCTATGTACGGACGCTATTTAAAGTGCGCACTTGAGGCCAAAGAAAATTCTACGACTTTAAGTAAAGCTTCAAGACACACAACATCCTAAAAGCTCAAGAGTTAGTGTCAATAAAGTAGGACAATTACTTTAGAAACAGTAACCAAGAAGTTCGGAAGCAAACAGAACACAAAAAAACCACGAAACAAAATTGCTCGGACCCAACACAGGGGTGGGCGGTCTGCCTGGGGTCTTGACCAGTAGGCAACTTGGGCATTTCCCCTGGTTTTTGGGCGGTCCGCTTGGACCTGTTTCAGCTTTCACAAAATCGTGTTTTTTGATGGTTTTGCACCCAAATTTTCAACGATTTCAACCCGTTTCTCAAAATCAAAGGTACCCAAAGTTGTGTTTAGTATTTCCCAACAATCCCCGATGAATTTCACGTTCAAACAACCAATAAAAAGATCACAATCAAGATTCAAAGCCTTTAATGCTAGGGTTCAAGTTGGGTTTAAATTTTTCAAACTTTCAATTCACAACTCCAAAATGTGATATGAGGGTACCAAATCAACGGGTAAACGATATAAAACAATCCCCAATATATGTCATCGATTGAGTCATCATATCCACGAATTTCTATCAATTTTTTTTTTTTTTTTTGTGTTTTCCTACTTTTCTATTTTTTTTGTATTTTCTTCTTTTCAAACACCAACAACAAGAATCTAAACTAAAAACTAAGGTAGGCGAGATGAACAAGGATCGATGGTTCTTAGAGACAAATTTCGAGCCTTGCTCAGATACCAAACTGATACGGGGGTAAACTAGCAGAAGCAATAAATAGACGCGGAAGTAAGTAAACACGAGATAACAAGAAATTAAGTGACGGAGAAGAACAGAAATAGAAGAAAGAGCGAATCAAACTAACCCAAGTAATTGATTCGAAGGGAGAAAGAGACTTGAACCATTCACGGGGTCATACTAGGATGATCCACCATAGATTCCAAGTAAGAGATACATTGAAGCTTCTAGCTTCTCAAGAAGGCCTAGCCTCTCTTAATTCTTCTAATTCTCAATTCCAAGTTATCTAGTGAAATAAAATGACTAAGTGTGGTATTTGTAGGTGTTCTACACTTCTAAATAAAGGCTAAAATAACCCCACAAGTTGGGTAAATTAATAAAGACCACGTAGGGTCAAACTAGTAATTAATATTAAGCTAAACTAGAAGTCCCGTCTTGGTTTTGCTGGGAAAGAGGCGGAGCGCCTAGTGTTAGGCAGAGCGCTTGAAGTTGGGCAGTGGCTATCTGAGGCGAAGCACCTCTCCTTCAGGCGGGGCGCCTGGGCTGCTCCACGCTTGGGCTGAGCGCCTAGGCCTGAAGCCAACTCCTTGATCTTCAAAATGCTCCCGAACTCTTCCCCGATGCTCTTGACCTCTCGTCCTTTGCATCCTCCAATCCCGGCTCTTGATGGTAAGTACTTTAAGCTCGATTTGTCCCGCATCAGTATTATGTCCTAATGCTGAATTTTTCTGTATGGTTACATTTGTAGTGAATATCTAAGCTTCAAAATATTTGCATTATATTACTTCATTGCAATTCAATTAGTTGCACTCAAGAATATCATGTTAAAGTGGTTCATACAAGCATTTAATGCTCGAAAGTTAAATACAAGCACTTTTTCAACCAAGATAGAAGTAAACAATTTTTCATTAAATTAATAATAAAACTTAATTAATCTGAAAAACACAATGCTTAATTATAACTTAATTAAAACCAAACATCAATACTTAATTAAAAACTTAATTAAAAACCAACATCAAAAGCCTAACAAATCTGGAAAATAGAAATCTTAAAGATCAACATTCACTGAATTAACAGTTTTTTAAAATCTTATCGGAGCATTCCTACAGGTTTTGCGGTTGTGACCTTGATGACCACAACGTGCACAAGATATCCGAGCTCTCTTTAGCGGTCTATCCATGCTGACTTGATTCTTGAAGTTTTTCGTCTGCCTGATTGTTTCTTACCATATGGCGGCAGTACAATTTCATTCGCTATCTCCTCGGGCGCATTCCAGGCACTATCACCTTGAATAGGATAAACTGCTACTTCATATGCCTTTAAGATTGATGACTTTTTGTAGTATTCAGCATAATATTTAGCTGGTTTAATGTGCATGTAGTCCAATACAGCTACTGTGTGTTGACAAGTAATTTCATCAAGTTGATACCTACCACAAGTGCATGTTTTATCGCGTAGATCAACAATATGTTTCACTCGCCCATACACTACCTTGTACAAAATATCAGTTGATGGAATTACCTGCAAACAGTTTATATTTTTATCAACTAGAACGCTAATAATGTTTATGGTTAATTTTTCAAATAACTGGATATATAGTATGTGCAGTATCCTTATACATGTATTTTAAGCGATACAAAATAAATGATACGGGTTTATAGTTGTATATGAAGAGATTATTCAAACAATATGTAAAATTGAATGAAGCAACTTACACTCCAGTTTTTGGAAGGAACAATATTTTCATTCAGGATTTCTTGATATTTATCTCCCAGTGGTGTGAATGTATCCATCGCAAATTGCCTATTTTTTGCAGTCCACATCTGGAACATATCTGTCATATACACCGTCAATGCTACAATTGGGAGTCTCCTTGCCTACTTATTTGCTGCATTCACCGACTCAGCAATATTATATATCATAAAGAATGTTCGCTTAGTCAGCACGTGTGCTATCGACCACCTGTGATAACCAATGTTGAATAGGTAATACTTCACTCTACTGTCGATACCCTCAAGATCTTCCATTGCCTTTTCAAATTCTTCAACTGTGTATGCCATTACCAGGCGAAAATATACATCTTTCAGTTTATTTTGACCCTTTTTTAACTTCAACTTAACATTAGTCCATAAGTGAAAAATACAGACACAATGAGGTATTTCTGGATATATCGACTTCACTGCCCATGCTATACTTTCGTGCCTATCAGACACGACACACATACTATACTTTAATCCATATGCTTCTCTTAAACATTCAAAAAACCACTCCCATGACGCATCGTTTTTAGAATCAACAACTACATATGCTAATGGTAGAATATGTCCTACGTACAAAATACAGATTCTTGGAATTAAGCACTGCAATACAACTTAAATTCTGTAGTCAACAATACTGTTTTAATTGGTGTATATCAGTAAAATATTCATTCGGTATTCAGAATTGCATATCAGCTAAGTGTTTAGTAGAGCGGTGGTATTTCATAAATATATATCAGATATCAACGAAATATTTACTGAATTTTAAATTAACATACTTACCAGAACCATCCAATGTGCAGGCTATTAACATTGTACCACCATATACACCGCTCAAAAAACGACCATCCACTACCATTACAAGCCTACAATGTTTCCATCCCTGTATAAATACATTGAGCGTAATGAATACATACAAAAATGAATCATCTTCAGCACGTAAAGATAACTGATCTAGGGTTTGCCTTGTTCAGCACATAAAGATAACTTGGAATTTTCCCATATGCTTGACCTGGTTCGCCCCTCAATAATTCAATCGCCTTTTGATGATGTCCTTCGGCATGTATATTATTTTTGGATCTGCAAACCTTTCCTTCATTATATTTCCAATAACATCTGTACTCACATGCCGCTCTGAAATTAACCTTTCTTCTATTGGGCAAGTGTGGACATTGTTAAACTTTCTTATCATGAATACCCTTGAGCCATTCAAGTTTGATGATCGAAGTATCCAACTACATGGACTGTTAACCCAAACAACCGAATACCTAGCAGTACCATACAAGTATCGTATATAAATTAATATACACATAATATTTAGTGAATATACTGTAATATGCATAAAATAATTTATTCATAACAGTTTACCTCTTTGTAGAAGACCTATCAACCTTAGTTTCAAACTTTTCTTTTAGAGTGTAGTTCTTTACAACACTCTGGAGAGTTTCTTTGTCCTTATATGCCTGATTTTCCTCTATGTAGTCATGTTCAGGATTTTTAATGACACCAATTTTATCAATGAGTACACCATCAATTTCATCATTGTTACTTGAAAATATCATGTCGACTACTTCAGAAATGTTGATATCCAGGACGGGATTTCGATCCCTCAAAATATTCGTACCCAATACCATTGCATTCGTGCTTGAACCAACTTCCCGGATTTTCTCCTTTACTATAATGCAAAGCGGATATTCGCTCATCTTGGTTGATTTTTTTTGCTCTACATACAGTTGAACACCCATATCATTCTTAATGGATATTGGTTGGAAGCCTTCTTCAATTTGATACTGGACATTAAGCGTATATCTAGATGTATCTACAACCAGTTGAGATACTATTGCACCCATAAACGTGGTGTACAAACAGTCTTGTTGTAGTAGAATACCATCAGCTTTGAAGTTGATGAATTTGTAATCATCAACCCACTCTCCTTTATATTTAATTAAAATCTTAATTGGCGACATATTGGGATGATATTCAACTAAAACGATGATCAGTATGGATGTTGATACCTTTTGAATTTGTTTATACAGATACCTTCTGCATTAAAACTTGGTGAATATTTCTGCGATATTTTTGGCAAAAAATCATCATATACATGGATATATATATATATATAAAAGATTGTTGATTACGTGTCTGGTGGGATTCCTTAAATTTCGCCTGGTGAGATTCCTTAAATTTCGCCTGGTGGGATTCCTTAAATTCGTTTCAGTTTTGGTTACGTGATTGTAGTCAGGAATTCACGCAGCTTTTTTAGAAAATAGGATACGCATAAACCTATTTTTCAGAATCTTTTTGGTTAGCCTTTCTTGTATATTAAATGTGTCTATTAAACAGTAGGGCAATGTTATATATTTGGTTAGTTATGAAATTTTTCCTTACACTAATGACTAAAATTACTGAGTTTATCCTAATAGGCTTTTAGAGCACCCTTATACATGGCTGATTTGCAGAAATATGCTACGGGAACAAATGGTTTTCCTTTTTGCCCGCTCTAACAGATGTTTCAGAAAAATGCCCCCGTTAAGATTTAACGAAAAAAATTCGGACGGAAACACCCCTGTCAAGTCTCTCCGCTTTTCAACACTTATCCCTTCAAGTGTTCGCAAAAGGCAATACTTGCCGCACTTGGTCTAGCCAAGACTTGCCTTTGACCCCTCTCTATTTGCTAACACTTACCCTTAAAGTATTGGCAAAAGGCAACACTTGTCGCACATTATCGTAAGTCTTGGCAATTACCTAAACTTGCCCCTTCCAGTCTTTCCCTGCATTCTCGCCATATAACTTGAATTATTGGCAAAACAGTACTTGACTTTGAAGTTTCGGCAATTTCCAAGACTTACAAGATTTTTGCCTTGAAGTCTTTGATCTGGGAAAAAAAAGGGTGTTTTGCTAAAACATTTCTTAGCACGGACATTTTTGCAAAACCACGACTTATGGAGGCCGCGCGGTAAAATTTTTTGCTTATACATGGACTCTTACTTCCCGCTTTTCCCACTCACACATAATAAAAGTGCTATTCTAATATGTGAAACTTATTCGCACTTCATTTGTAGGGAAGTAGGTTGTACGACCAACGTATCGTGAGAGCTAGGTGCGATACAATTGTTAGGAGTATATAGCCTCTTGCCGAATGAAAATTTGTAAAAATATCACAAAGTATGCGGTACCCTAGAATATAGATCATATAAATCATGTTTTGATAAAATCTCAAAATCTTATATATCATTATTTCTTGTATTCGCAATTATTACTCATAAGATATAACTGGTGCACCGGTGGACACAAACTAATGAGATTCCACTAATGGTCTTCCTCTTCTCATGATTCCCTTAATATTTGTTTAGCTGCTTTTCTAGGTATGCTCTGTCAGACCGCATCCCAGTACATGATCTCTCAAGAAAAACATTAATAAATATCTAACATTAAACTAAGTCTCAAATATCTGTTCAAAGGTATTGAGGATACGAATCCTGAGACACCATAAAGGCTCTAGGTCTCACACAATAATCAGCGAGATTAGACTTATGTTAACCTAGTTGACAACTTAAACACAAATAGTTTTTAACACGTGTTTACAATATGTCTTTATTTGATAAATAATGTTGTATAGATGACATTCAGACACCATAAGTATCTAAATTTAAGTTCTTCAAAATTACACGTAGCTCGCAAAGTAGTCAAGATGGACATTTTTTTAATCATAGTGACTTTATGTCATTGTTTATGCGAATCTCATGATTAGCATATAGCTCTCAAATTATTCATTGGATAATTTTGGTTAAAATTAAGTCTTATTTCCATCTCATCACTAAGATAAGGAGGCATGCGGTTGCTTGCCATATATATATATATGTAAATCAACTTTATTGATTTTCAAAGAGTATAGTATACGAACAATGGAAAAATAAAGGACTATATGAAGTATTCAAAGTCTACGCAAGCCTTCAGGCCTATCATAGGTCTGACAAATGCATCTCTAGCCAAATGCATGGTTAATACTTCTACTAACGTATCTTTTGTAAATATATGTTGTAGGTTTAGCACCTTGCGGCTATACATATTTCTTGAATAGTTATACTTGATATCGATGTGCTCGGTTTCACAGTGATGCCTAGAGTCCTTGGTTGCATCAATTGCAGCCTTACCATCAAAGAACACTAACACAGGTTCAACATTTTCTGTGATACCAAACATGCTTGTTAAGAATTTATTCAACCAAACAATTTCTTGTGTTTCTTTAGAGAAAACCACTGATGCAGGGCAAATCGAGTCAAGACACTTCCCAACGCGTGCCTAGCTTAAAGGATTCCAAAGACTAGAAGTCAAGAGCTTGGGGAGTGAATTGAAGAAGCATCAAAGAGGACCCAGGGCCAGGCGCTCCACCTAAGGCCCTAGGCGCTCCACCCTGGGAGCTAGTCAACTGGGCGCTCCGCCCAAACCACTGCATAGTGAGGCGCTCCGCCCAACATCCAGGCGCTCCGCCTAGGACACCCCACCGATCATTTTGTGAGGCGCTCCGCCCGAAACACTGAGTTGCGAGAAACTTAAGGGTGTTAAGACTATTTTGACCCTGCATGGTCTTTTATCCCAAAGCCTAGTGTGTGGGCTATTTAGACATTTTACTTAGTGTCTAAAAACCTCTATAAATATCTAGATAGTTTATTTCATTCCTTAGCTTTGTTGAATGATGAATGAATTATGTAAAGAGTGGAACTCTTTGGGTTTATGAAAAACCAACCTTTGTTTGGGATTTGTGTGCTTCTAGTGGATTCTAGTTGGACAACGACCCCGCCCCGATCATTCTACTTGCGTGCTCACGTTAGCTCGAGGGTAGTTGCCTAGCGTAGGTGTTCTTGACATTCTCTTGGGGTGTAACGGAACAAGTTCTTCGTTGCTACTTGAGATTATTGATCGAGTTACGTCTCGTTCTTTATCTTGTTTACTTTTCTGCGTTTTCCCTACATCATTTGGTATCAGAGCAAGGCTCGGGTTTTGTTTATACAAACCCCTGACCCTTGGTTTTTCGTGTCTAGTATCTTCTTTTAGTTTTCTTGTTGATGAAGTTATTAGAAAGAAGAAAAACACAAAAAAAAAAAAAAAAAAAATAGAAAAGTGAAAAATACAAAATTGTCGTAACTTTTTGGTGTGATTGATTCGTGTTATGGGTGTTATAGATTCTTGATCCTTGTTGAAAACCCGTCATTTGGGTACCACAATCTGGTGGTTTGGATTAGAATCAGGAGATTTGAAATTTTGAAACCCTAAAATTGTTAAACCCTTCCAAAACCCTTGTTCTTGATGATTTTTGGATGATTTTTGGGTTGGATGAGTGTTGAAGGTTGATTTGATTATCGGGGTTTGTTCTTCATTGGAAAACAAACAATTTGAAACAAATTTCATGTGAATCGGAGTTGTATAACATCAAAAGTGAAGAATCGAGACCCACTTTGAACCCTTGTTGAAAAACCCATGTTAAACCTTTGATTGATGATTGTTCATTGTTTGTTGGGTGTTTTGATGTGAAAATCATTGGGGTTTGAAGGTTATATCAATATTCAACTTTGGGTACCTTGAATTTGTGCAAAACACGTTTAAATCGGACAAAATTTTGGCTTGAAATTGAGGAAATCGAAGTTGGGAAAGCAGGGGAAACACCCAGTAGGCGCTCCGCCCCACCCTTGGGTGCCCCGCCTGCCCCCCCCCACTGATGGTTTGGGGAGGCGCTCCACCCCATTCCCTAGGCGGACCGCCCCAATTCCTGAAGGTGTGTTTTGGAAGTTTTTCCTAGGTTTTCCTATTTTTTTGTTGTTTAAAATCTAATTAGTGCTTATCTAAGTAACTTTCCTACTTAATTAGCACTAATCCCTTATTGCTATTAGGTAATTCGTGCCTTAGTTGGAGAGTAGAACTCCAAGAAGATCCGTACAATCCTTTGACTCAAGTCCTTACTTAAAGTGCCTATCGTACATCGAGTCATATTAACTCCACTCACCCCAAAGTACACTTGACTTGTGAGTTGATTGATTGAGTTGAGGATTGTTGCCCAACTGCTTGAAGCTTTTAGTACTCAAGTCCGAGTGAAATATCCACCACCACTATACGAGTGACCGAAGTGCTAAACACGTGAGGGTGTGTGTGAGGTGTTTTCACTTATGTTTGTTCTTCTTGTAGGTACAATGGCTAGCAAAAGTCAAGATTTCATCAAGGATTCCTTGGCTAATCTTCTTGCCAAGATGGATATCATGGGCCAAAAGATTGAAAATCTTGAGAAGGTGACCACAAATCTCCAAGTTGAGGCCATTGAGAGGAGGATCCCGAGTGTCCCTCTTGAATCCGGAGATGGCACAAGTCATAGCACTCCTATGACTCCCGGACACTTTGCGGAAATGGCCAAAAAGTATGAACAAAGGAAAGTTGAAGCTCTTCAAGAGTGTGTGTTGGGCAATACCCAACCCGTGGGCAATCCCCACAACTTGGGCAATCCCCAAGGAAATGCTCCACTTCCAAGACCCGTTCGAAATGTTCAACCTCTTAAGCAAATTGTTGAAGCTCAAAAGAGGAGGAAACCGAGTATGGTGATGAAGCCTATGGGTATGAAGATCAATATCAACCGAGGAGAGGTATGAATTGGGGTCAAAATGTGGATAGGGGTAGAGGCCGAGGCCGAGGGCCACCCATGGGATATGTTGGAGGAAATCCTAGAAGGGATTATGTTGTGTATGGTGACCATTATGGAGGCCAACCAGAGCCTTATCATGGAGGTCGTGATCTTAACAATCTCAATAGTGTGAAGCTTAATCTTCCAATCTTTAAGGGAGATTGTGATCCGGAGGCATACATTTAATGGATACTACTCATGGAGAGGGTGTTTGACACAAATGAGATGACCGATGAGAAGAAAGGTACTTATGCTATTTCATCCTTTGAGTCTTATGCTTATACTTGGTGGGAGTCCATAAAGAGGACAAGGAGAAGAGCGGGTGCGCATGTGAATGTGACTTGGAATGAGTTGAAGGACCTCATGAATACCAAGTATGTGACTCCTATGTATTGTCAAGAACAACTCAAGAAGCTTTATGATCTAAAGCAAGGTGTCAAGACGGTTCATAAGTACTATAATGAGTTTGAGAAGATCCGGATGGCATTGGATATGGAAACCGAGAGTGAAGAACAAGCCATGATCCGATTCAAGAATGGTCTGAGCTATGGTATAGCTTCTCAATTGAGGTTGCATTCTTATCCTTCACTCCAAGATCTATTGGAAGCCGCTATTGAAGCCGAGCAATGGCTTAATGGAGAAAAGTCCAACCGTTATAAGAGTAGCACTCCTACTCCCGTGAGCCAACCAAAAGAATGGAAGACTCCAAATGCAAACTTTCCAAGTGCAAGTGGTGCAAGTGCTAGCAAAGAAGTGAAGAGAACATATGAGAAGTCTACACCACCATTGGGAGGTAATTCTAAAACTCACTTGAGCAATCCTTCTTTTACTTCTACTCAATGCTATAAGTGTAAGGGGTATGGGAATATTGCTAAAGATTGTCACAAAGAACAATGGTTGTGGTAGGAAATTTGGTGTATGAGCAAGATAGTGAGCCCAAAAATGAGGAGGATGAGGAGATTGCTTATGAGGAGGGTATAGAGGAAGGAGATGATCCTCAAATGTTCTTAGTGGTTAGGAGGAGTTTGAGTACCATTTTCATGGAAGAGGAGGTGGAGAATGTTCAAAGGGAAAACCTCTTTCATGCTAGATGCCGAGTCATGGGTAAAGTTTGTTCCATGATTGTTGACTCGGGAAGTTGTGCCAACATAGTGAGCCAAACATTGATTTCCCAATTGAAGATACCCACCTTGAAACATCCCAACCCATATCGATTACAATGGCTAAGTGAGTCTGGGGAGTTGAAGGTGGTGGAGCAAGCATTGATTGAGCTTAGCATGGGGAAATATAAAGACAAAATCATGTTTGATGTTGTCCCAATGCAAGCATGCCATCTATTATTTGGGAGACCATGGAAATATGATAGATGTGTGGTGCACGATGGCCGGACTAACTCATATACGGTCAAGAATGATGGGAGGAAGTATGTGCTTAAACCTTTGACTCCAAGGCAAGTAAGGGAAGACTACAAGCTAATGAGGGAGTTGAGGGAAGCAGCTAAAGCAAAGTCACCCATTGTACTTGAACCCGAGGCAAACAATCTTGTTGTCTTGCCATTGCACGATGAAAATGAGAGTCACTCCACTTCAAATGAGAGAGAAAAGACAGAGAGAAGTGAGGGAGTGACCGGTGACAATCTAAGAGAGGAAAAAGGAGAGGAATTGAGGAGTGATGTGAGTGGATTGTCACCGCCAACTACATTTGACCGAGAGGTAAAATTGAGAGAGAAGATAGGTGAGGAAAGAAAAATTGAGAGTGAGAGCACCCATTTTTCTGACAATTCTTCATCTTCTACTTTGTCTTGTGTTAGTCCTTCTGTAGGTACAATTGAAGACAAGCCCTTGGAGCCTCAAGCATGTGCTTGGAAGGAAAGACAAGAGGAGGAAAGTTCTCAATGTGAGCTTCATGAAGAAGGAGTTGCACATGACACTTCAAGCCTTGTGAGTGATCAAGGAAGTACTACGAATGTAAGTGTTGCTCCACCTTTTCATGAGCCTACTAGCTATTTGTCTTGTGATGACTCAACACTAGTTGGTGTGTGTGCTGCATCTAGTGAATATGCCACTAGTGAAGAGTCTAATAGTCAACTTGTGTGTGCTTGTGTATCATTAGTTGAGAGCCTTCCTAAGCCACATCATGATGTGAGCTCATTGTTCAATGAATCTCTCACTAGTGTAGAATTGATAGTTGACATTGATTGTGACCTTTGCTATGGCGCACCACCAATCTTTGATAAAGGGGTAGATGAGATAGTTGATCATACCCTTATTGATATGCTTCTATTTGGTGGACCAATGTGTTGTTGTGAGGATAGTGACCGTGAGGAGTCCAAATTGCATGAATTGGACAAAGTTGTCTATGATGACTCCTCAAGTGAACCTAGTCTTGATAACTTGTCTATGCTTGATCATGATGTTGAGATGCATGTTTTTACTAATCCATTGTTTGAAGGCATCCTCATTAGTGGTAATGACTTGTATCGGACTAGGGTGAGTAGTAAAATGGAACCCCCATGGTGTGAAGGGTTTGGCTCCTTAGGCAACCCCTTGTGTGAGAATTTGAATGAGGTAAATGACTCTTTGAGTGACCCTACTATTACTTGTTTGGGTTATGATGAAGAAGAGGCCATTATCAATACCTTTCTTGATAGTTTGTCTTTTGAGACAGGTTGCTTAGGTGATGAAATGGAGGTGAAAGGGAATCCCTTGGTGTGAGTAAGTATGCTCTAAAGAAGGGGAGTGGAGTACTTGATGTTACTTGCATGTTGGGTTATTTGACTCACTCCATTCCACATGTTGATCTCACTTTGAGGAGGGATTGGTTTGTTGATCTTGCGCTTAAGGTTCAAGTGGATTTTGATAGCTTGATCTTGCATTTTCGATGTTCCCTTGACCTATTTGCTCATTATTGTGTTGCATGCATATTCTTATTGAACCAAGCACTTGATGATCTCCTTGGAGATTTGGTATTTGTTCTTAACATTGATGCTTGGTTATATCACAAGAGTGTGTTTTCAACACTTCTTGCACTAACCTACTTTCAAAGTAGGAAATCTTGTGTTTATTTGTCGTTGCTTGTAGGTCCTAAGCTCCATGTTAAGGCAAGGGAGATCTTGGAAGAGACCTATGTCAAAGTGACGATCAAGGGTTACAAAGGGAGGAGAGCATTGGGCACCCTGAAGAGATGATTCCATGGACGTGAATGTAATGATTTCGAGGATGAAATCTTCTCAAGAAGGAGAGGATGATGCAGGGCAAATCGAGTCAAGACACTTCCCAACGTGTGCCAAGCTTGAAGGATGCCAAAGAATAGAAGTCAAGAGCTTGGGGAGTGAATTGAAGAAGCATCGAAGAGGACCCAGGGCCAGGCGCTCCGCCTAAGGCCCTAGGCGTTCCACCCTGGGAGCTAGTCAACTGGGCGCTCCGCCCTACTCCCAGGCGCTCCGCCCAAACCACTGCATAGTGGGTGCTCCGCCCAATATCCAGGCGCTCCGCCTAGGACACCCCACTGATCATTTTGTGAGGCGCTCCGCCTAAGCTTGGACGCTCCGCCCAAGCTTGGACGCTCCGCCCGAAACGCTGAGTTGCGAGAAACTTAAGGGTGTTAAGACTATTTTGACCCTATGTGGTCTTTTATCCTAAAGCCTAGTGTGTGGGCTATTTAGACATTTTACTTAGTGCCTAAAAATCTCTATAAATAGCTAGATAACTTATTTCATTCCTTAGCTTTGTTGATTGATGAAAGAATTATGTAAAGAGTGGAACTCTTTGGGTTTATGAAAAACCAACCTTTGTTTGGGATTTGTATGCTTCTAGTGAATTCTAGTTGGATAACGACCCCGCCCCGATCATTCTACTTGCATGGTCACGTTAGCTCGAGGGTAGTTGCCTAGCATAGGTGTTCTTGACATTCCCTCGGGGTGTAATGGAACGAGTTCTTCGTTGCTACTTGAGATTATTGATCGAGTTACGTCTCGTTCTTTATCTTGTTTACTTTTCCGCATTTTCCCTACATCAACCACATATTCAAATTCCATCATAAATAGCGATACACATGATTCTTTCTTACTCCTCTATAATATGTCACCATTGCTGAGTAAGAAGACATAATCTCATCTAGATCTCCTCTAAGATCAACATCACAATATGTAACTAAATGCAGATACTTACCGCGTAGGTAACAAAGCACATAATCAATAGTATCTTTGAATATCTCATGATCCTCTTTACTATTGACAAATGTTTTCGACCCAGATCAATTTGGCATCTACTTACTACACCGATTTTTTGACGGATATCAAGTCTAGTACACACCATATCATACATTAGATTGTTGACTACGATTCTATAAGCAACTCGGATCATTTTTTCTGTCTCTTCAGGAGTTTCATGAGATAAATAACTTCTTAAGTTATCCCCTTTATTAATAAGAATGTTAATTGCTTTACTATTTTAGATATTGAATTGTTCAAGAACTTTCTAATGTAATTGTCTTGAGAGAGATACAATAGTTCTTTTAAGATGATATCTTGAAATATTAATTTCAAAAATATATGCGCCTTCACCCATATCTTTCATCTCAAACTGGGATGGCAATCTTGACTTTACCCCGTTGATGAACTCCTTATTATTTCCATCTTAATTATATCATCAACGCACAATGGCAAAATTACAAGTTTGTTTCTTGAGCTCTTGGTATAAACAAGTATTTCAAAAGGCATTTTCGGGACGAGCCTTAGGGAGCGTAGTTTTGAAAGGCATAAGCCCCACAATTTGGAGCATATTTGAGCGGAAACCTACGTGTTGGCGAGTATTTGGGGTGTAAGTGCCAAAAAAATCTTCACATTAGAAAATTATTCCTCAATAATCCTTTATTTAAAGCTTACACTCAAATACCAGCTTGCTTATTAAATTTTCTAATGTTTTAATTCTTTTGTTGTTGGCACCCAATTTTGTCCCTCTTTTTTTTTTTTAAAATTGGCTATAATTCAACTTAAGGGTATAATGTGACTATTTGTGCAAAATGTGCAATAGAAATCATGCATTTACGTGTGTTATCCTCTATTTATATATTATATACTTAAGTGTGGCTATATTACGTAAATTTGCATCATTTAGGCTATCTGTCAAACAGTGAATATTTGTGCAATTTAGCACATTCATAATATATCACATAATTGCATCATTTAGGCTACATGTCAAATCTGTTTCAATTTATGATTATTTGTGTAAATTAATTATCTGTGATTATCTATATTTTTTTTTAATGAATATCACCAAGCTTATAGCTTAATGACACATTTTATTAATAATGAAATCAAAAAAAAATAAAGTCTTACAAAAATAAAGAAAAACAAACGACATGTAGAAACTACGTAAAGTATAGCTAACAACACCCTATATGCATGCCATTGAATTACACTTCAACAATTGGGTTGAGCATTAAAAAATACTAATACCACCAATATAAGGTTACATAATACAATAGCAATGCATTAAACAATCAATGTAGTAGCTATATCTAATAATGAGTAGCAAAATGTATTAGAGCTAAAGACCTTGCCAAATGTCCCTACGTGAGTGAGTGTGCATGAGTAACTACACATAGCAGCTCCCTTAAATCGATGAAGCAAGCTGCTTTGACCAACATCGTCCACCAAACAACAAAGGAATCTGCACCAAAAACGCCCAGGCAGTGACAAGAATGTATGGTGAGGCACCGATGTTGCACTCTTCAAACAGGCTTAGAGCAATGGTGCTCCACTGGCAACCAAGAAACTGTAGAGTTGCCCAAGAGAACCACGTGCAATGTTGCATAGCAGGCAATATCAATAAATTGTCATAGCTGCACCAAAATATAAAACCAGCCCAAGACTTGAAGAAGACAAAACACTGTCCAAGCGATTTCCTAGAAAATTAGATCCGTCCCAGTAAGAATTTGACCATGAGTATCCAGTTTCGCCCATAATATGAGAGAAACAAGTCCTCACGATCAAATACACCAACAACCCAGGTTTGCACGCGACTAACGAGCAGAAAAAAAAACCCAACGCAAGCATCGCGCAACACAGTACAGTTACACCAACTTCCTCATCAAAAATCTGCTTGTCGCAACGTTTGAGATATGGACGAATCAGCACGTGCCAAAAGTGTAAGTAAATAGGAAAACCCCTCCAAGGATGAAGGATGCAGCTCCAAACAATAGCAAAGCAAACCCAGCCACATCTGATAAAATTCCATGAAACTAGCAACGGGTTAATCTGCTTAAACACAACATAAAGAACATGTGGGTAACAAATCCTTGTCTCTAAAAAAGTGACAAAGACTTGCTTAAACCATAAAGAAGAAGCTACTTCCAGAATCCAAAAGCAATAACAATCTTTGTAGAACCTGTAAAAAGAACAAACTATGTTAGTTAAAAAGATATCTCCTTCCTCATTGTGACCTTTGTCCATTCTTCACTAGTTTAGCTCTATAAGAGGGAAGCTGCGCCTTATCCCAATTAAGAATTCTCTTTCCCACAATATTTAACTCATTGAAACTACGGAGTTCTAGCTCATTTAACTCTTACGCCATGTTAGCCAAATGATCTGCCATTTTATTTCCTTCGCGCAAAACATGAGCAAAATCAAATTGGCCTTGACTCCGCATATCCCTAATCTCGTCAATCACCTCAGCAATATTCCAAACAACCTCCCACACACCTTCAATAATATTTTTAAGAAACAATGAATCTGTTTCAATAATGATCGGACAATCAATATGATCAATGCAATATTTCATAGCTTCTCGAATCGCAAACGCCTCAGCCCTAACATTTGTTCCTTCACCAATCAGTTTTGCTCTAGCATATACCAAATTCCCTTCATCATCACGCAAACAAAACCCAATAGAACTCAGCCCAGGATTACCCCAACTAGCTCCATCCGTGTTACATTTAATAGTACCCACGTTTGGACACTTCCAACACACCTTGGTGTATCTAAAACGAGGCCTAAACTCTTCGAGAAACTGAACCAACATAGGCCATTCGTGAGGGGCAGTTGACATACCTGGAAAATGCAACACCAATAGCTTGTATAAGTTCCAATTAATCTCATGAATAACACGCTGAAACGACACACGACCACCATGCGCGACCGTATTTCTTCTCTTCCAAAGTTCCCACACCACAAACGCAGGTAAAGCTTGACACAAAAGCCTCAACCAAGGCCGCTTGCGAACCTGCCACCACTTATTAACTAATTGGCGAAATCTCCAGTCATGAATAATAAATCCCACAGCGTTTGCATAGTACATCCAAACGTTCTTGGCCATCAAGCTTGTAACAAATAAATGTTCCCTAGTTTCTTCTCTAGGCTGCGAGCAACACCAACATCGTGATGGAACTTGAAACCCAATTCTCTTTAATTCCTCATCAATGGGCAGCTTAAACTTCCATGCACGCCACAACACAAATGAAATTTTGAATGGCATCCCTTTCAACCATATAAGCTTAAAGACGTCCTTCACAATACCTTTGCATCGAACATAGTTGTAGGCACTTTATACAGTGAAATTTCCATTTGATGTAAGCTCCCAAGATGCAAAATCCCTCACTTGAGTATTATTCCCCAGCTGTACATTATCAACCACATGCTGCACAAACTCACTAGGAAGGGCTTCATATAACAGTGGTTGATTCTATCCATCAAGTCCAAAAAAATCCTTCACCACATTTAATTCTTCCCTAACATGAAACCTGCGAGGAACAACAAAATACAATGCACTAATACGCGACCAATTATCATACCAAAAATGTGACAACCCTTGCCTAACATGCCAAATTATTGCATGATCTACCATCCCTCAAACAAGTAACATTTTTTGCCAAATAGGAGAACCATCAGTGTAAGGCACAATAGAATAATGAATTTTTTTACAATATTTATTGGCCATAAAAGTACCCCATAGAGAAGTCCTTGTCCTAAAATTCCACCATAACTTTGAAAAAAGAGCATTTGCAACATCATACAAGGACTTAAATCTAACACCTCCCTCAGCTGGAGGTTTACACAAAGTATCCCAGGAAGCCCAATGCCTCCTTGAATGCTCCTCAGAATTGTTCCAGAAAAAATTTGAAAATATTTTATAAAGTTGATCAATAACACTATCTGGAGGATTGACTGCAGACAAAAGATGAATAGGCATACTTTATAGGACATGCATAATTAAAACATCCCTACCTCTATAAGACAACATCTTTGCCTTCCAGGATTGCAACTTCTTCCTAATCTTTGACACCAGATCATCAAATTGAGCTTTGTTTCTTCTTTTGTGTGTAACTGGACACCCTAAATAAGTAAAAGGAAAAGTACCTCGCTGAATTTGAGAAATTTGCTCCACCCTATGAACAATTTCCTGCTCCACCTGATGATACAAATAAACAGCACTCTTTTCTTTGTTAATCCTTTGGCCACTGGCACCCCCATAAGCATCCAACACCCCCATAAACAGCCGCAGGGAGGTAGTATCTGCTGAAGAAAATAAAATAATATCATCTGCATTTGCTAAGTGATTGATGGGAGGACTCCACTTAGGCATAGCAAATTCTTTGAACATAGCATTTTAATGCAAAGCATTCAAGGCCCTCGACAACACCTCAGCTGAAAGAATAAATAAAGTAGGAGACAAAGGATCCCCTTGCTTTAAACCCCTGAAAGAATTAAAAAAAGCCATGTGGCTGGCCATTAAAAAGAATAGAGTACCAATTGTTAGACAATAGCCTCCAAACCATATCAATGCACCTCTCACCAAATCCCATCTTCCTAAGAACTTTAGACAAGAACAACTAGGACACACGATCATAGGCCTTCATCATATCAAGTTTGATGACAACATTGGCCTCTTTAGCTCTTTTTCTAATATCATCAATGATCTCCTGAGCCAGTAGCACATTCTCAACAGTACTCCTTCCCCTAACAAAACCGGCATGCGTAGGAGATATCAAATCAGGTAACAAATCAACTAACCTGTCGTGTAAGACCCTGGAAATCACTTTGTTTGAGAAATTACTCAAACTAATAGGCCGGAGATCAGAAAAAGTAGCGACATTAGGCTTCTTAGGGAGGAGCACTAAATTTGTATGAGATACAAATCTAGGAATATCATGTCCCACAAAGAAAGCCTGCACCATACTAGTAAGATCAGCAGCTATAACATCCTAGCACACTTGATAAAATCTCCCTGTAAAGCCATCAGGGCCTGAAGCACTATCACCATTCAGGCTAAATACTGCATTCTTCGCCTCATCCATGGAAGGAATTTCTTCAATAGCAAGATTCTGCTCAGCACTAACCATTTCAGGAACATATAATAGCAAATCAAAATTCAATTCCTGACCATCATCAGCAAATTGTTGTTGAAAAAACCCCACAGCTTCAGCAGCCAAATTTTCTTCATCATTAAGCCAATTTCCAAGCCTATCCTGGATTCTATGAATTTTAAGCTTCTTCCTCCTACCTTGTACCTGAGCATGAAAAAACATAGTGTTTCTATCACCATCTTTGAACCACTGAAAACCTGCTTTTTGCTTCCAGAATTCCTCTTCAAAGTGCAACACCCTTTTTAATTCAGCTTCAGCTTTCTTCAATTGCTCCCTATGATATGCATCAGGTGATTCTTCAAGCTTAAGCTCATGAGTTTTGATAATATCTTCCAAAGAGGCAATTTTCTGAAAAATATTGCCAAAAGTAGCTTTGCTCCATCTTGATAAAGCCTGCTTCACTTTCTTCAATTTCTTGTGAAAAATAATAAATGGATCCCCTACACAATCACAAACCCAATTATCCTTCACAAGCTGCAAGAAGGATTCATTATCAGTCCAGAAATTCAAAAATTTGAAGGATTTAATAATTGTAGAAGAATCAGTTGAACACTTTATCAACAAAGGAGAATGATCAGAACCAGTCCTGGCAAGGTGTTCAATGTCAATCTTAGGAAAGAAATCCATGAACTCCTGATTAGCAAAACATCTGTCAAGCCTCTTCAACATAAATTGATTCTCAATCCTCCCATTCCACCAAGTGTAAATGGTACCCGTGTACCCTAAGTCAGTGACACCACAAGCAGCTATAGTAGCAGCAAAATCATCCACTTCCTGTGACAATACTGGCAGTCCCCCATACTTTTCTTCCTCATAAAGAATAACATTAAAATCACCTCCAATGAGCCACGGCTTAACCATGGTAGATGCTAAAAATTGCAAAGAATGCCACAGCTCCATTCTTTCAGTTCTGTCACATTTAGCATAAACCAAGGTAAGAAAAAAATCCTAAGCCTGTGCAATATGGTGCAATTTCAAAGTAAGTTGTTGCTCTTGATCATCCACTACTGTCACTGCGTAATCTTCTCCAATGAAAGCCCAAATTTTACCATTGACATTAGTAAAGGACCAATGCATACCCAATCTCATACCATAATAATGGACTCTATAGGACTCCTAAAATGGTTCAAGCAACCCTATAAAATCAAAATGATGATGTCTGTGCAAAGTATTCAACCTTGTGAACGCCTCCTGCGTATTAACTGATCGAATATTCCAAATCAAAACTTTATTCATCATTAAACTTTTGATTTAGAACTCCGAACTGGTTGTATCCTGGCAATTGGCCGAGGGTCTTTTTTATTACGTCTGGCAGCTTTTTTTGGTACATCTCTAGGTGACAAGTCACCTTCCCTTGCCATATGTATGAAATTGTGGGCTGTTGATTCCTCCTCCTCATCATCAATATCAGCTGCATCTCCCACATCATCGTGTATAACAAGCTGCTTAATAGGTGAGTGTCTTTCTTACCTTTGCAAAATATCTTTACCATCACCGAGTTCTAAAGATTTTAGCAAAGTTTTTTCCTCCTCAGAAAAATTCTCCTTCGAAATCTCCTTGGACAAGCTCTCATCAGAATGCAAATTAGAACCAGTGTGCAAATTATTCAATTGAGACGGAACGGATTTGTCTGAGGTATTAAGAGGCACATGCTCTTCAAGTGGGGTGGGATTGACGCTCAAAGGCTGGGAAGGCAAAATTACGGGCTCCCTAACGTGCAAATTAATTCCCTTACAAGCAGCATTAACTTGCTCAGTCATTAATTTGAGTTTAGACAAAGGAATTAATTCCTCTTGATACAAAGGAAAAATTCCACCAGCTTTATTTAAATAACACCTGCACATCATCATTAACCACCTGGTAACCCTTAGCTCCTCTAACCAACGTTGCATTATGGTCTGAATTAATTGTAGCATTAATAACCTGTAATGATTAATGCAATGAACCCCCAGTTGTATTCAAAGAGTCGCGCACATGGGTATTAAATACACGTTCACCTTCAGCTGCATTCCCACTCGAATTTGGAGCTTTCCCAATATTAATATCCTGCTAATTAATTTGCGTAAAAACCTCAGCTTTATTAAATTTACTCCTCGCTGAACTAGGAGTCAACATTAACTCCTTATCCATCAATAAATTGGTTTCCTTCTCGCCTTGGGAAAGACACGAATCCTGGACATTATGCGCATGCAATAAACCCTTCAGCTTTAAATCCGGCGCCTGCAATTCCTCCTCATTAAATTGGATACCACGATTACCAACAACAACACCCTTAGCTTTATTCTTGGTAGTCTGCATATTTCCTTCAGCTTTACCCAAGACAAAACGATCATTAACTATACCTCGACCCTCAGCTGTGAGTGCATCATCCACAATAAATACTCCTCGAGCGCATAGAAAATCTTTGTCAAGAACACCTGCTCCCCCAGCTTCAATGCAGTCCTTAACTAACTTCCCTGCACTTTTAGTAAGCTGCTCTTGTACCTCAGTGTTACCTAACCCATTGTTCGTCGTATTAACTGCTATGTTCCCATGAATCTGAGTTTCTAACTTGTCTTCTCCATGCAATATATCAACCTCTTCAACTTGCAACGCTTCAAATGCATTAGAGTTGCGTTGTTTTCCTTGCGCCTGCACCTCTTGAGATTGCACAAGCACACCCTTCTTTTTTTGAACTACCTGCCATGCAGTGGGATCACGAAAAGGATTATTCCTTCTAATTCCATTGCCTTGGTTTCTTGTCTGTTTACCTTCATCAATTGCATCTCCTTTAACATTGCTAGGGCCAGCCTCCCCAACAACCTTACCACTTTTTAACACTCTTGAAACGGGAGGTAAAGAAGCTTATTTTCGTTGCGCGTCTCCTTAACATGCTGCTCATCATACAAATCTGGGTGTAACACTCGACACTCAATATCATCGTGACCTTGTAAGCAACATTGGGTACAGTATTTTGGCAAAAAATCGTAGATAATTTTAACACACTTGGAATGCTTCTTCCCCGAGTCTTCATCAACTTCTTCAATGTCTATCTCGTGTGGTAAATCTCCAAGAAGATCTATCTCAACCTTAACTCTTGCGCAACTGGGTCGTGTATGATTATCTATATTTAAATAATGTTATTTGAGCTTATTTAATAATTATTTGTGCATTCTATAAAATACAAATATCTATATTCTTATTTACACCTTTAAGTTGAATATTGGCCAATTTAAAAGAAAATGTCCACTTCTTGTTTTTATTTTTATTTACTTATTTTTCTTCTCCTTTTGTTAAATCTTTCCTACGAACCTTGAAAATTGTCTGTCTAGGTACGTCCATTCCGTTAGAAATCAATTACTATTTTCTTCCAATTATTTAGTTCGAATTCTCCTGAATATTCTTTTAATTATTTTTGTATTCCAAAATATTTCTTTTTCATTTATTTTAAAACCCTCCTTCATTTTGAATCTAGATAAGTGTTCGTTTAGATTCATTCGTTTTGCACCGTTCATTTTTCTACACTTTTTCTTATATAAAATATATTTTTTCACTTTATTTCAATTCTTTCAAATTTCGTTTGAACCTAGACATAATGCTTAAACAAATACATTTTCCTATATTAAATCATTTTCTTCCTAATTTTAAGATTCCTATTTCTACTTGAATCTAGACAAAATGTGGTCTACATTCGTTTTCTTTATTTAAATCCGTCCAAGTTCATCCTCCCATATTTTGTCTTCCCTTCCCCGTTTTGGAAACAATTCAGAATCCCCAATATCCTCCTAACTATTCCCTAATCTCTCCATAATCCCTTCCCTATCATAATCTCCTACAATCCCTACAATCATTCCCAAATCCCCCAATCATCTCCAATTCCCTAACAACTAGTTTTTGAAATTCTTCTTCTTTAATCTTTAAAAAGAAGACCATTTTCTTCATACACAATCATCAATATCATACATACACAAAGAGGAGACATCAGTACTGTTTAACCTAGATCCGATTTTAGGCCAATTAACAATTAAATTTATATTTGTGGAGTCACGATCAATAGTTGATATTAAGAGTTTGAACGACGGACCAAAATGGTGACAATACGAGAACGAGATATAAGTATGAACTAATAAAGATAAAGCACAGACAGAAATATGGAGAAATAACCGTATCGTATCGCTTATCCCCGGAGAGAGCTCTTCGATGCCAATCGTACTTAGAGGATCGAAGAATTAAGATACTAGACAAATATGAGCAAAAGGAGTATCTGAGAAAGAGTGAGAGAGTATTCTTATTGATATTATAGACAGGAAGTAAAGTTGTGTTACAATGGTTTGGAGCAAATGCTATTTATAAGGCTGATAGGCACCCATTGGGATTTGTAACCGCTGGGTATTGATCCGTTTGGATATGTAACTGCTGGGCACATATCGGTTGGATGCATAACCGCTAGGTTATAATGATTGCCTTGATGACCATTAATTGAATGATCGTGAATGATCATGTTAATAACTGCTCACTTAGACCGTGTTGACTGATGAAGTGTTTCATAACTCTTTTGGGTCTGCTCGTGACAGATGTCTGTCCGTTAGGTGTCTGTCCGTTGGAACTTCTGCTCGTGCCACGTGGTAGACACGTGTCACCTTTTCCAGTCCTATCATCTTTTATCCAATACAGATAGTCCCCGCACTTCTCGAATAGAGTATCTGTTCGAGGAGTGGATAGGAATTTTGGTGGGAGTTTCTGCTTTGTAAACTTTTGTCTTTGTGTGACGAGGTTTGGTGACGTACGAACCTTATCAGCTACGTGACAAGCCCTTATGACGTGCGCATTTAATGCGCCGTATAAAAAAGTAACTGCAGTTGGCACGCCTGCGTGGTTGCAGTCCATTCTGAAGTGACTACTGCGCGTCCCAAGAGTAAAAGTAATGATTTTAACCGCCTCAATCACATGCACACGTCGCCTGTCGATCGCGAGGTGACCGCTGCACTACAGGGAAATGATGATACTATAAAATTTGGTGAAACCTATTCTTTCTTTTGACGGCCAGATCTGATCGTAGCCTCTTGGATGATCTCCACGTGTCTCGAAGGAAGTTTGAGGGGCTGAATCCTCACTCCTATAAATAGGGGTTTGCTGGATGAGAAATCTTTTACTTGCTTTTATTTCTTCTCCATTGTTCCTTGAAAACCTTTGAACCAGCTTTTGAATTCTTCTTGCTAACTTCATAAACTTTCTGAAATCATGACTTCAAGAGATAGAAAGAATCAAAACGTCGACATGGCCGGTAGTTCTTCTGCGGCCACTCCTAGGCCCAGGGCCGCTCATGCTACTGCTGCGGAGATTATCCCTAAAAAGTGGGGTGAATTAGAGGCGGACTGTAACGTCAAGGCCTTTAATAATCATCAGGGAGATACGCGCAGCTGGCCGACGTATATGTTTAGGTCTGGGATCACGAAGGAGTTGATCCCATGGGTGAGGACGGACTGTAATTGGGATGAAGAGGTTCCCCTCTTGCCGGTCTCCGAAGAGGAGAATATTACTTCCCACAAGACTGGGTGGACAGCCATGTGCACCTACCCTTTCACAGTGGGATGTAGGTTACCCCTGCCCCCTGTGCTGGAGAGGCTCTGCAGGGAGTACCTGCTCTGCCCGGGGCAACTGTGCCCCAGTATATACAGAATAGTTACACTTTTAGATTTGTTTGTGACAGAAACTGATCAATCTTTTGGATACGAACATTTTATTTCTTTGTACAGTATACAAATTTTTAAAGATGGCTATGTGAATGCCAGAATGCGTAGGAGCAAGGGCTTGGTGCGCAGTTCTGAGGATACAGGTGAGCGAGGTTGGTTACACCGGTATCTGTTCGTACGCTCCTCGGCCTTGACTTTTGGCGACAAGACTTATCTTCCTAAAGTTTGGAATAAGAAGCGTAAGTCCCCGATTATCTTTGAGAATTTTCTTGTTCTTCTCATCTGCTAATTTCGTTCACTTTCTTTTTGTTAGCGGCCAGGAAACCCTACGACGAGCTCATATCTGTTGAAGAGCTGACGACGTGGGTTGAGGCAATTTTGAAAGAGTTCGCTCCCGAGAAGAGAGAATGGGCGCATTTTGCTGCGCATAAGAGTCTGACCGTGAAAAATCATGGTGAGAATATTTCTGCTTTCATGATTATTCTTCTCCTTTGAAACTTCTCCGTGTCTGACCGCTTTATCTTATTGTAGGTCTGGGTACTCAAGGAGATTTCTTTCCTGCTCCTCCCAAAGATGGGCCTTCCGAGCCTGTCGCTGACCCAGATGCTGAGGCTGCGGCTTATACTAGCTTCGGTGAAGGCACTGCGCAGTACGGAGGGGGCGAGGAACTATTGTTCGGTGGTCTGGGCTCTCTGAAAAGGAAGAAGAAGAGCCCGGATGAGGGCGGAGCACGGAAGAGTTCTGCTCGTAAGACTTCCGTGGCTGCCGGGCAAGCCTCATCTGCTGGGGGTGAGCCTTCGATTAGAGCCAATGTACCGGAGTCTGTAGAAGAGAATGTCAGCTTTGCTGCTGAAGTCCCCGAGTCTGCACGAGGAGAGGGTTTAGCCAAGGAGGTTATCTATCTTTCAGACACTGAGGCCGAAGTTGATGAACCCCTTAGACGAAAGCCTTATCTTCGAAGTGACAGAAGGAGGGTTGAGGAGGAGGCTGTCCATACTCCGGAAAGGAGTCCCCAAGTTGATGACGGGGTGAAGGCAGCTCCTTCTCGTGTAGATAAGGGGAAAAGAAAGGTGGGTGAAGAAGAAGAAGAAAAGGAAAAAGTAAGGGAAGAAGTTAGGGAAGAAGCTAGGGAAGAAGTTCCCCAAGAGGATAGCCGGGGTCCTCGTGATTTTCGTTTCGAGGACCTAGAGAACGTGGCTACTGAGGGGGCAACGCCTGTCGGTCTTTGCAAGTGCAAGACGATAAATCCTGGAGTGGAAGGTGATTCTAACCTTTCATCAATAAGGTTCATCTGGCAGTCAGTCATCGGTGGTCAGACCGAATTGAAGGATATCAGGGGTGTCCGTTACAAGTTTGGGCTAAATTATCCTTCTGAGCAGGCTTGGGAACCCAAGTACTGTGAGAGGAAACATACCCTGAAACTTGCCCCTGATGTTAACTTCAACCGGACCGGGTGGTTTGGCTAAGGCGGTCCCTTCGCTCATCGGTCCCCGTGAAGAATGGGTGCTGAGGGAGCTAAGTGATGAGGAATTGGCCTTTCAGATTGCTGCTGACTCTGCCCGGGTAAGTGTTTCCCACTTTGTGTTGGGAATAACTTTGGCCTCAGACTTCTAACCTTTACTTATTTTACTTTTTCAGTCAAGTATGCTGGCTGCCGAGCTCATGTTTCGCTCCAAGATCAACAACGTCGATCAAGTACTCGAGGTAAAGAAAGAGTTGCTGGATGCTCTGAAGGAGAACAAGATCTTGATAGAGCAGTGTGGTCTCCTAGGGAGTGAGGTTAATCGGCTAACTGATGTTAACAATGAACGTGTCGAGCATATTAACGCACTCACCAAGGGGAAGGACCTTCTTCTTAAAGAAAAATAAGGGTTCGCACGCTCTGCCCAGGGTCTAGAGAGATTACTTGAAGAATGTACAACTTCTTTGAATAGTGCTATTGATGATCGTGCATCCCTTGAGATAGATCTGCAAAGGGCCAATGAAGGATCTATTAAGGCCAGAGATGAGCTTCAGGCTGCCAAGGATCAGGTCGCTCAATTGATGAGTGCTCAGGCCGCACTAACCAAAGACTTGGCAAACCTGCGCGATCAGTCTGAGATTAAGGTCAAGCTAGCTGCGCTCGAGGCTAAACATTCATTGCTCATGCAGATTCAAGCTAAATAAGTTAATGTTGAGGAGATGCTGCAGACGACAAAGAGCACTGTTCGTAGAATAAGACAAGCACTGAATCTCTGTCCTGAGGAGTCTGAAGGTGAAGATGAAGATGAGGACAAAGATGATGGCGAGAATTCAGGGGACGATGGCAGAACCGACGGAGCTGGTGCGTCGGGTTCTGATCGTAGCCCCAAATGTTGATGCCCTTTCCAATTCTTTGATTGATTTTTTTTATTGTCTGGCGAGAGCCAGATTTGATTGTTTGTGGACAGAAGTCTGGTAAAGACTCTCTGGTCTCTTGTATGGCCGGTTTCATTTGGCCTTTGATCACTCTGTAAACTTCTGTCAGCCATTTTCAGCATCTTATCGTTTTACAGGATAATGTATATATGCTTTTAGATCCATTCAATGACTATATTTAGCCTGAACTTTTGATCTTTCGTTTGCATGTGTTGTGGCTTTCTGATAAGGATCAAAACTAATACGCGGAAAGTAAAGATAGAGAGCGAGACACAACTCGAACTCCCTACGAAGTAACCCCGGGGAACTTGTCCCGAGATACCCTCGTATCGATGTCAAGAAGGACCTACAGTATGCAACCACCCTCGAGTCACACTCGGTACTCGCAAGTGGAATGATCGGGTTTTCGGTTCAAGACTCAACTAGGTTCCACTAGTGAATTCAAGCAACCAAGACAAAGGGTTCTCCAAACAAGAGATAGATTCTTTTCATCATTCATTAAATTCAAGGTAAGCTAAGGTTTGAAGAGGTTTGTGAAGTATTTATAGACTTCACTTACATGTAATGAAAGCTCAAAAATACCCCTAAAGTGGGTTAAAACAATAAAGGCCTCGTAGGGCTATAGTTGTCCAAAACATAGCATAAAACTAGGAATTCCCGCACCCTTTAGCATAGTAGGCGCCCCACTAGGCGCCCAGCCCTGTGGAGTAGGCGGTCAGCCTACTTGGAGTGGGCGGCCAGCCCCTTTGGAGTAGGCGGTCCGCCCGTTTTACAGAGGCGGTCCGCCTGGTGGAGATCCAGAGAGTGCTAAAAAAGTAGGCGGCCCGCCTAGTTGAGTAGGCGGTCCGCCCGTTCCTGTGGCCTCTTGTTTTGCTTCCAAATGTGCTCCGGATGCCTCTTCAAGTGGTCTAAGTGATCCACCATCCATGGCACTCAAAAGCATGATCTTCCGGCTACTCTCGGACCCTTTATCCATGTCTCTCCAAATCAAGTAAAGATGGGTGTCTTGAATCAACCTTGCTTGACTCCGAGGGAACGGCCTTGAGGTATGCCCCGCATCATCCTCCCCTTCTTGGGAAGGTTTCTTCCTCGAAACCATGGCTTCCTCCTCTCCGGCATCACCATCTCCTACATCACAAGGGGTCAAGTCAGTCACATTAGAAGTATTAGACACATTGTAATTACCGGGTAGATCAATCACATAGGAATTGTTGTTGATCTTGGAAAGCACTTGAAAAGGTCCATCTCCACGGGGTGCCAACTTCCCTTTCCATAGGTTTGGAAACCTCTCTTTTCGGAAGTGCACCCACACCCAATCTCCCTTCTTGGGCTCAAGCTTCTTCCTTCCCTTGTTCTTCTTGGAAGCAACCTTTGCATAGGCCTCCTCCAAATTCTTCTTGGCTTTAGCATGAAGTTCAACCATAGCCTTTGCTCGGCTTTTCCCTTCAAAATTAACAACCATTTCCCTTGGCAAAGGGGTTAGATCAAGGGGAATCAAGGGATTAAAACCATACACACATTCAAAAGGAGTCATGCCAATCAAGCTATGCAATGTACGATTGTAGGCAAACTCCATGAGAGGAAGTTTATCAACCCACGTCCCGGCCTTACCTCGGGTCATGGCTCTTAGAAGAGCACCCAAAGTCCGGTTTACCACCTCGGTTTGCCCATCCGTTTGTGGGTGGTGGGACGTAGAGAACAAGAGCTTGGTGCCAAGGGCACCCCACAAACTTCTCCAAAAGTGGCTTAGGAACTTGGAGTCCCTATCACTTACAATGGTTTGAGGCACACCATGCAATTTCAAGACATTGTCAATGAACAAGGAGGCAACATGTTGTGCATCATCACACTTCTTGCACGGAATGAAGTGCGCCATTTTGGAGAACCTATCCACGACAACATAAATGCTATCATGGCCCCCCCTAGACCGTGGTAATCCCATCACAAAATCCATTGATATATCAACCCACGGACTAGTAGGCACGGGGAGAGGAGTATACAAACCATGGGGTTAGCTTTAGATTTCGCATGCTTGCACTCAAGGCAATTTTTGCAAAGCTTTTCAACTTGGACCCCCATTTTTGGCCAATGGAATTGTTCCATGAGAATGGGCAAGGTCTTGTTTCTCCCAAAGTGTCCCATCAAGCCCCCACAATGAGCCTCACGAATCAACAATTCCCTCCAAGAGGACTCGGGAACACACACTTTACCATTTTTAAAGATATATCCATTAACCCATTGGTATTTTTCAACCCTTTCCCCCTTTTCAAGAGCTTCATGAATGCTCTTTAGCTTAGGGTCATGAGCATACATCAATTTAATGCTCTCAAAACCCATGAGCTTGGAGGCTAAGGTGGTGGCTAGAGCAAACTTTCTCGAAAGCGCATCCGCCACAACATTGTCTTTCCCTTTCTTGTATTGGATCACATAGGGAAAAGACTCAATGAATTCAACCCACTTGGCATGTCTCTTATTGAGCTTCTCTTGGCCTCTTAGATGCTTGAGTGACTCATGGTCACTCTTGATTACAAATTCTCGAGGCCAAAGATAGTGTTGCCAATGGGCAAGGGCTCTCACAAGGGCATACAACTCCTTGTCATATGTAGAATAATTCAAGGAGGCCCCTTTCAATTTCTCACTAAAGTAGGTGATGGGTTTGCTATCTTGCATTAAAACACCACCAATTCCCAACCCCGAGGCATCACATTCAACCTCAAATGCCTTTCCGAAGTCGGGCAATTGCAATAGAGGGGCGGTACTCAACCTACTTTTCAACTCATGGAAGGCCTTCTCTTGAGGCTCTCCCCAAACAAAAGGTTGGTCTTTCTTCACCAATTCGGTGAGTGGAGCGGCAATGGAGCTAAATTCCTTCACAAATCGCCTATAAAAGCTTGCGAGGCCATGAAAGCTCCTCACTTGAGTCACGGTAGTAGGAGTAGGCCAATCACGTATGGCCTCTACCTTAGACTCATCCACCTCCATTCCTTGGGCACTCACAACAAACCCAAGGAAGACTACCTTCTCAACACCAAAGGCACACTTTTTAAAATTAGCATAGAGCTTTTCGGCTCTCAACCTTTCAAGCACTAGCCTAAGGTGATCAACATGGTCGTCTATTGATTTGCTATAGATCAATATATCGTCAAAATAGACGACCACAAACTTGTTGATGAATGGCTTTAGAACATGGTTCATTAGCCTCATGAAAGTTCTAGGTGCATTGGAGAGCCCATAGGGCATCACCAACCATTCATAGAGACCAAACTTGGTCTTGAATGCGGTCTTCCATTCATCACCGGTTTTTATCCGGATTTGATGGTAGCCGGACCTAAGGTCAATTTTGCTAAACACACATGAACCACTCAATTCATCTAACATATCATCAAGTCGGGTAATAGGATGACGGTACTTTACCGTTATTTTGTTCACGGCCCGACAATCGACGCACATCCTCCAAGTGCCATCCTTTTTGGGAACAAGGATCACGGGTACGGCACAAGGACTCAAGCTCTCCCTCACCAAGCCTTTAGTGAGCAATTCATCAACTTGCTTTTGCAATTCTCTTGTATCCTCCAGATTGCTCCTATAAGCCGGCTCGTTTGGGATTTGGGATCCCGGGACAAAGTCTATTTGATGTTCAATGCCCCTCAAAGGAGGCAATCCATCCGGCATCTCATCCGGGAACATGTCCCCAAAATCCTTCAAGACATTCTCAAACACACTAGGCAAAGGGTTAGAAGAAAAATCACAATTAGAGTTTAGGATCATACCTTTGTGCACTAGGCATAGGAGAAACTTAGTGCCATCATTTCCCTTTAAGATCTCGCCCGGTTGCATCATGGCACAAATGCCACCGGTAGAAGAAGAAGGTGGGATTGCCACCATGCTTTTGGACAAAGGGCTAGTCTCAATGATTGACTTGGCCTTTGCCACCTCCCTCAACTCCCTCATCCTATTGTAGTCATCACTCACTTGTTTGGGAGTTAGGGGCTTCAACACAAATTTCCTTCCTTCATGTTGGAGCGTGTAAGTGTTGACATGCCCGTCATGAACCGCTTGTCGATCAAATTGCCAAGGCCTTCCAAAGAGAAGGTGGGAAGCTTGCATGGGCACAACATCGAACAAGTGTTCATCAACATAACTACCCATTTTGAACTTGATCATTGCTTGCTTCACTACCTTCAACTCCCCACATTCACTTAGCCATTGCAATCGATAGGGCTTGGGATGTTTCACGGTAGGCAATTTCAATTGGGTTATAAGGGATTGACTCACAACATTAGTACAACTCCCGGAGTCAATGATCATAGAGCACACAACACCCTTAACACGACACCTAGCATGGAGTATGAGGTTCACCATCCTCCACAATCATGGCTCCTAAGCTCCTCCTCACAACTAGAAAAGTATGAGGTTCCTCATCCTCCACCGTATCATCTTGATCATCCTCCTCTACTCCCTCATCTCCCTCTACTCCCTCATCTCCCTCCGGCTCACTTTCTTGCTCATAAGCACTATCACCAACAACAACCATGGTCCTCTTCGTAGGACATTCCTTAGCAAAGTGTCCATACCCCTTGCATTTGTGACATTGAATGGAAGAAGAAGTAGGAGTATTCAATTGGGTTTTAGAGTTACCTCCCACATTGGGTGTGTACTTCTCAAACGGCTTCTTCACATCTTTGCTAGCACTTGCTCCACTAGGGCCACTCGCATTTGTGAATCTTGCATTGGGAGTAGGATTTTTCCAATCCTTTTGCTTGGTCATGGAAGTAGAAGTGTTACTCTTGTAACGGTTGGATTTCTCTTTGTCAAGCCATTGCTCGGCTTGAATAGCGGCATCAAGGACTTCTTGAAGTGAAAGATAAGCATGCAATCTCAATTGTGAAGCTATGCCATAGCTCAAACCATTCATGAAACGGATCACGGCTTGCTCCTCATCTTCGGTGTCCATATCCAAGGCCATTCAAGTTCTTTCAAACTCATCATAGTATTCATGCACCGTCTTGACACCTTGCTTCAACTAATAAAGTTTCTTGAGTTGTTCTTGACGATATCTAGGATTGATGAATCTTGTGTTGAGTGCACCCATTGGGGAAGCCAAGTATTTGTTGTTTTCTTGGGAAACATGCGCTATATCATTGTCATTGATGCTTGGCTATACTATAAGAGTGTGTTTTCCACACTACTTACACTAACCTACTCTTGTTGTAGGAGATTTGGGTAGTGCTTGTCTGTGGTTGTAGGTCTTAATGGTTTGATTTTGAGGACGAAATCCTTTCAAGAAGGGGAGGATGACACGGGTCAAATCGAGCTTAAAGCACTTACCATCAAGAGCCGAGATTGGAGGATGCAAAGGATGAGGAGCCAAGAGCCTTCGGAGCGAAATGAAGAAGCATCAAGAGAACCCAAGGTCAGGCGCTCTGCCCAAAGCATCAGGAAGCCAGGCGGTCCACCCAAGCCATGGGCGCTCCGCCCAACGCAGCCCACTGTCCACTTTTCCAGGCGCTCCGCCTACTTTGCAATCAAACCAAGACGAGACTTCTATTATTAGCCTAATATTATTTACTAGTTTGACCCTACAAGGTCTTTGTTATTACACCCAACTTGTGGGGTTATTTTAGACTTTATTTAGAAGTGTAGAACCTTTATAAATACTATACTTAGGTCATTAGATCATTAGTTAACTTTGAACTGAGAGAACAGAAGATAGAATAGGCTTGGCCATTCATGTTGAAGCTTGAGCTTCATGTATCCCTTACTTGGAATCCATGGCAGATCACCCTAGTGTGACCCCGTGAGTGATTCAAGTCTCTTTCTCCCTTTGAATCAATGTACTTTGGTTATTTTGATTCGTTCTTTCTTCTATTTCTGTTCTCCCCCGTCCGTATTTTCTCTTGATGTAGGGAAAACGTACGAAAGAGATAAAGAAATAAAAACGAGACGTTACTCATACGATTGTTCAAATAGCAACGAAGAACAATATTTCGCTACACCCCGAACGATGGCAAGATACACCTATGCTATGCAACTATCCTCAAGAATCACGAGGTCCTTGCAAATAGAGTGATCGAAAAGGTTTGAGGTTCAACTTGGAATCGTCCAATTGAAATTCAAGCCAAGAATCAAATGTTTCAATAGAGAGTATTCTCTTGTGTTTTGTATTCAAAGATAGGTAAATGAGTTCAAGACCTAATGAAGGCTTTTATAGCCTTCTACAAACATGTAATGAAGTGTCTAAAATACCCCTAAGTGGGTTTAAACAATAGAAGCCACTTAGGACCAAAATTGGAATTACACGCCAAAAATAGCAAAAACTCGAATTGGCTCGCAACAGGGGTAGGCAGTCCGCCACCCCTAGTAGGCGCTCCGCCTCATCAAGTTCCTGAGAGCCACCAGCAAGGAGGTTGTCCGCCCTAGTAAGGAGGCGGTCCGCCTCACATAGATCAAGAGAGTTGACAACTTTCAGGCGGTCCGCCTCTTCCTGAAGCTTCTTGGGGTGTCTCCATTTGTGTCTCTTGAGCCTCTCCGAGTGTCCTAGATGGTCCTCCTTCCATGGTGCTCCAATGCATGATCTTCAAAGTGGTTCCGGAGCTCCCATCTTCCACGTCCAAGCCTTTCCAAACCAAGTGAAGGTGAGCATCATGGATACCTTTGGCTTGGCTTCTAGTAAAGGGTCTCGTGCTAGTTTGCCTGGCATCATCCTCCCCTTCTTGAGAAGATTTCGTCCTTCAAATTAAGGCGTCATCCTCCACGGCATCACCTACATCACAAGGAGCTAAGTCACTAACATTGAAAGTATTTGACATATTGTACTCACCGGGTAGATCAATCACATAGGCATTGTTGTTGATTTATGATATCACTTGGAATGGGCCATCTCCTCGGGGTGCCAACTTCTCTTTTCTAATGTTTGGGAATCTTTCTTTCCGGAAGTACACCCACACCCAATCACCTTTCTTGAGTTCCACCTTCTTCCCCCCCTTGTTCTTCTTGGTGGCTAGCTTTTCATAAGCTTCCTCCAATTTCTTCTTTGCTTTAGCATGGAGTTCAATCAAGACCTTAGCTCGGCTTGTACCTTCAAAATTAACAACCATTTCCCTTGGCAAAGGGGTAAGATCAAGTGGAATCAAAGGATTAAAACCATAAACGCACTCAAATGGAGTCGTGCCAATCATTCTATGCAAAGTACGGTTATATGCAAACTCTATGAATGGTAACTTCTCCAGCCATGTCACAGCCTTACCTCGGGTCATAGCTCTAAGAAGAGACCCCAAGGTTCGGTTCACCACCTCGGTTTGACCATCCGTTTGAGGGTGGTGGGACGTAGAGAACAACAACTTGGTGCCAAGGGAACCCCACAAACATCTCCAAAAATGGCTTAGGAACTTAGTGTCCCTATCACTCACAATGGTTTGAGGCACGCGATGCAATTTTAACACATTATCAATGAATAAAGAAGCTACATGGTGTGCATCACTACTCTTTTTACAAGGAATATAGTGAGCCATTTTTGAGAACCTATCCATGACAACATAAATGCTATCGTGTCCCCCTCTAGATCGTGGCAATCCCATACCAAAATCCATCAAAATATCCATCCACGGGCTAGTAGGAATAGGCAAAGGAGTATACAAGCCATGGATATTCGACTTAGACTTGGCGTTCTTGCAATCTAAACAAGCATTGCATAGCCGCTCAACATGCATCCCCATCTTAGGCCAATGGAATTGCTCCATAAGAATGGCCAAAGTCTTATCCCTCCAAAAGTGACCCATCAAGCCTCTACAATGTGCTTCACGCACTAGCAATTCTCTCCAAGAGGACTCGGGCACACATACTCTTCCATTCTTGAAAATGTAGCCATCAACCCATTGATACTTCTCCACCCTCTTCCTACTCACTAGAGCATCATGAATGCTCTTGAACTTTGGGTCATGTTCATACAAAGATTTTATAGTCTCAAAACCCATAAGTCTAGAAGCAAGAGTGGTAGCAGGGGCGAACTTCCTAGAAAGCGCATCGGCTACAATATTGTCTTTGCCCTTCTTGTAATGAATTACATATGGAAAAGACTCAATGAACTCCATCCACTTGGCATGCCTTTTGTTTAACTTTTCCTGGCCTCTAAGATGCTTGAGTGACTCATGGTCACTCTTGATCATAAATTCCCGAGGCCATAGATAGTGTTGCCAATGAGCAAGAGCTCTCACAAGGGCATACAACTCCTTATCATATGTGGAGTAATTCAAAGTTGTACCCTTCAACTTCTCACTAAAGTAGGCAACGGGTTTCCCTTCTTGCATGAGAACACCCCCAATACCCACCCCCGAGGCATCACATTCAACCTCAAAAGCCTTCCCGAAGTCAGGCAATTGCAACAATGGGGCGGTACTCAACCTACCTTTCAATTCTTGGAAAGCCTTCTCTTGAGGCTCTCCCCACACAAAGGGTTTGTCTTTCTTCACCAACACGGTGAGTGGTGCGGCAATGGTGCTAAAGTCTCTAACAAAGCGCCTATAGAAACTAGCAAGGCCATGGAAACTCCTCACATGAGAGACGGTGGTAGGAGTAGGCCAATCTCTAATGGCTTCAACTTTTGACTCATCAACCTCTACACCATTTGCACTAACAATAAAGCCTAAAAAGACAACCTTTTGAACACAAAAGGCACACTTCTTAAAATTGGCATAGAGCTTTTCGGCTCTCAACACTTCAAGCACTCGCCTTAAGTGATCAATATGGTCGTCTATTAATTTGCTATAGATCAATATATCATCAAAGTAGACGACCAAAAACTTGTTGATGAATGGTTTTAGCACATGGTTCATTAGCCTCATGAAAGTACTAGGTGCATTGGAGAGGCCAAAGGGCATCACCAACCATTCATATAGACCAAACTTGGTCTTGAATGCGGTTTCCATTCATCCCCGGGTTTCATCCGGATTTGATGGTAACCGGACCTAAGGTCTATCTTCGAAAAGATGCTACCAAACGAGGTATGGGATGGCGATACTTTACCGTGATCTTGTTGACCGCTCGACAATACACACACATCCTCTAAGTGCCATCCTTCTTTGGAACAAGGATCACGGACACGTCACAAGGAGTCAAGCTCCCCCTCACCAAGCCTTTGGTAAGCAATTCATCCACTTGCCTTTGTAGCTCCCTTGTATCCTCGGGATTACTTCTATATGCCGGCTTGTTTGGGATTTGAGATCCCGGGATAAAGTCGATTTGATGTTCAATACCCCTCAAAGGAGGTAATCCATCCGGCATCTCATCCGGGAACATGTCCCCAAAATCCATCAAAACATTTTCAAAATCACTAGGCAAAGGGTTAGGGTTAGATAAATAATCACTTTCGGAATTTAAAACCATATCTTTGTGCACTAGGCAAATGAGCATCTTGGTGCCATCATTACCTTTCAAGTACTCGCCCGGTTGCATCATGGCACACATGCGACCGGTAGAAGGTGGTGGAGTCTCGGCCAAAGGCTTGGCAACAACCGGGGACTTGGCCTTAGCCGCTTCCCTCAACTCCTTCATGCGCCGATAGTCATCAGTTACTTGCTTTGGGGTTAAGGGTGTAAGCACATACTTCTTCCCCTCATGTCTAACCGTGTAAGTGTTGGCTCGCGCATAATGAACCACTTGTTTGTCGTATTGCCAAGGCCTACCAAATAAGAGGTGGCAAGCTTGCATTGGCACCACGTCAAACATGTGTTCATCTTGATAGTTCCCAATCTTGAACCTAATCAAGACTTGCTTCACTACCCTCAACTCCCCACACTCACTCAACCATTACAAACGGTAGGGGCTTGGGTGTTTTAGAGTGGGCAACTTCAATTGTGAGACCAACGGTTGGCTCACCACATTCGCACAACTACCCCAGTCAATGATCATGGAACACACTTGTCCCTTTACTCTACAATTAGCATGGAACAAGTTTTCCTTTTGCTCATCTTCCCTCTCTTCACTCACCATGGCTCCCAAAATACGACGCACCACAAGGAACATATTAGGATCATCCCCCTCCGTCGCTCTCTCTTCACCCTCAACTTCCTTACTCTCCTCCTCAACATCACCCTCGGACTCACTTTCCCCCTCATAGACCAACCCATCATCCATCACAATCATTGTTTTCCGGGTAGGGCACTATTTGGCAAAGTGGCCGTAACCCTTGCACTTATGGCATTGGAAGGAAGAAGAAGAAGGAGTATTTAAAGTAGTTTTAGAATTACCTCCAAGCTCTTTGTGGTCGCTTTTCGGGGTAGCCCTTTCAAAAGGTCTCTTCACATCACGACTCCCACTTGCACCACTTGTATATGGGCTCTTCCATTCTTTGGTGCGAGTTGTTGGAGTGGTAGTAGTAGTAGTACTCCTATAGCGAGGAGCCTTCTCTTCTTTGAGCCAATTTTCGGCTTCAACCGCGGCATAAATAACATCTTGTAGAGATTGGAAGATGTGTAGCCTCAATTGAGAAGCAATCTCCCAGCTAAAGCCATTCTTGAAGCGGATGATAGCTTGCTCCTCATCCTCCGTTTCCATATCAAGGGCTATCCGATTTTTCTCAAATTCGTTGAAATACTAATCAACAGACTTGTACCCTTGTTTCAATTCATAGAGCCTCTTGAGTTGTTCTTGTCGATACTTGGGAGTCACATATTTGGTGCTCATTACCTCTTTCAATTCTTCCCAAGTAATGTTCATTCGCTACCCAACCTGTCTCATCAACCGCTTGACGGATTCCCACCATGTGGAAGCATAGGACTCAAATGAAGCTATGGCATAGGTAGCCTTCTTCTCTTCGGACATATCATTCGTGTCAAAGAACCGCTCCAATTGGACCTTCCATTATAAGAATGCTTCCGGATCACTAGTTCCCTTGAAAGGTGGGATAGTGATCCTTACACTATTGAGGTTATTGTCAGGACCCCCACGATGTAGTCCCGGTTGACCCCCATAGTAGTCTTCAACCTCATCATACTCACGTCTCAAGTCCCTTCCCACAAAAGGTCTTGGAGGTCCTCAACCTCGCCCACGAACTCCATCTAGTCCGAGACCCTCCCCTTCTTGAGCTTCATCAACTTGCTCAAGAGTTACCACATTCCTTCGGGGCCTTAAGAGTGGAAAATCTCCTTGGGGATTGCCCAAGGGTTGGGAGTGCCCAACGATCTTTCTCTAGCAAGAGCCTCATCCCTCAACCGTTGTGGACGAACTAACTTCGCATATTGATCCGGTTTCATGATTGAATCATCACTTGTGCCTTCACCGGCATCCTTTTGGACACTGGGGGTCCTTTCCTTTTCAAAATCTTCCATTCTAAGGTTCAAAGTCTTCGCCTCAGCCAATAGACTAGCCAAGACGTCGATTGGAACCTCAATGGTATTTTTGGCTTTCTCATCCGCCATTGTACCTACAACAATAAAAAACAAGTAAAGAGATTAGAGTAAAAGTCCTCACTCGCTCCCTCACCTTTGATTGTCTCTCGGGTTCACTCTAGTTTGGGGTAGGTTCACTCAAGCTTGATTTCAAAAGTCTTCCTCGGAGTTGAACAACCACCTCAACAACCAAACAATCCAACAAAGTTCCAAATGCTCTTCGGGAAGAGTGGAGTTAATGGGACTCTACGGGCGTTCGGCTTTTAAGTGAGCACTTGAGACAAATAAATTCTACGAGTCTTCTTGGAATTTATTAACCACCAACACGTACGAATATCCTAAGCGCTCAATGAATTAGTACTAGTTGAGTAGGAGAATTACTCTCAAAGTACTAACCGGAAGTAGTGGAAGCAAACAAAACACGAAAGCCTAAGAAACAAGCTACTCGGAAACCTTCCTGGGGGGAGGCGGTCCGCCTAGGCAGGGTGGGCGGTCCGCCTATGGAAAATACAGAGAGCTGAAAGTTGGGAGGCGCTCCGCCTATAATGAGGGGCGGTCCGCCTAAGGTCTACTCCTGCACAATTTCAACTTCGATTCTTGGTTTTTGACACCCGATTTTCAAATGTTTTCAAGGGGTTTTTTATATGTGATGATTCTCAAAGTTGTTTTAGACTATAACAAGCAAACCCCAATAGTTTAATCCAACAAACAACCAACAATCAACTTGTTTCAAGAATTTGGAGCAAGTTCTTCAAAAAATTTCAGAAACTTCAAGATTTCAAAACTTCGATTTTCATTCCGCTACTCCAAATGATGTTATGGGGGTATCAAAATGACGGGATAACTATAAGGAACAATCCTCGATATCAAAAATCCAAGAAATCATAACATCAAACAAGTTCTAGCAAATTTCGTGAAATTTCAACTTTTGGGATTTGATTTTCCAAATTTTGATTCACTACTCCAAAACTTGTTTTATTGGCGCCCAATCGAAGAGAATACGTATAAAAACAATCCTCGATAGCTAACACCAACAAAATCACAACAACCAACAATTTCTAGCAAATTTTTGGGATTTTTTAGTTTTGAATTTTTTTCTTCCTTTTCAAATAAACAAGAACAAGAACATGAAAATAAACAAGAAACAAAGATGACAAGCACGAAGAGTAGGATGAGGGTTCGTAAGAACGTAAACCTAGCCTTGCTCTGATACCAACTGATGTAGGGAAACCTACGAAAGCGATAAAGAGATAAAAACGAGACGTTACTCACACGATTGTTCAAGTAGCAACGAAGAACGATGTTTTGCTACACCCCAAACGATGGGAAGATACACCTACGCTATGCAACTATCCTCAAGAATCACGAGTTCCTTGCAAATAGAGTGATCGAAAAGGTTTGAGGTTCAACTTGGAATTGTCCAATTGAAATTCAAGCCAAGAATCAAAGGTTTAAATAGAGAGTATTCTCTTGTGTTTTGTATTCAAAGATAGGTAAATGAGTTCAAGACCTAATGAAGGCTTTTATAGCCTTCTACAAACATGTAATGAAGTGTCTAAAATACCCCTAAGTGGGTTCAAACAATAGAAGCCACTTAGGGCCAAAGTTGGAATTACACGCGAAAAATAGCAAAAACTCGGATTGGCTCGCAACAGGGGTAGGCGGTCCGCCCACCCCTAGTAGGCGCTCCGCCTCATCAAGTTCCTGAGAGCCACCAGCAAGGAGGCGGTCGCCCTAGCAAGGAGGCGGTTCGCCTCACCCAGATCCAGAGAGTGTGACAACTTTCAGGCGGTCCGCCTCTTCCTGAAGCCTCTTGGGGTGTCTGCATTTGTGTCTCTTGAACCTCTCCAAGTGTCCTAGATGGTCCTCCTTTCTTGTTGCTCAAATGCATGATCTTCAAAGTGGTTCTGGAGATCCCATCTTCCACGTCCAAGCCTTTCCAAACCAAGTGAAGGTGAGCATCATGGATAGCTTTGGCTTGACTTCTAGTAAAGGGTCTCGTGCTAGTTTGCCCGGTATCATGGATAGCTTTGGCTTGGCTTAGCTTCTAGTAAAGGTGAGCATTCATGTTGAAGCTTGTATCCCTTACTTGGAATCCATGGCGGATCACCCTAGTATGACCCCGTGAGTGATTCAAGTCTCTTTCTCCCTTTGAATCAATGTACTTTGGTTAGTTTGATCGTTCTTTCTTCTATTTCTGTCCTCCCCCGTCCCTATTTTCTCTCTATCGTGTTTACTTTATTGCTTCCGCTACCTTGTTATCGCTTCCGTGATTTTGATTCTTATCATAACCCCATAACAAAATCCATGGATATATCAACCCACATTCGATTGGGAACAGGTAACGGAGTATACAAACCATGAGGGTTGGACCTTGATTTAGCTTTCTTGCAATCTATACAAGCATTGCAAAGCTTTTCCACATCTTTTTGCATTTTTGGCCAATAGAACTGTTCGGTCAAGATACCAAGAGTTTTATCAACACCGAAGTATCCCATCAAGCCTCCAGAGTGAGCTTCTCGAACCAAGAGCTCTCTCCACAATGAGACAGGCACACAAACCCTCCCATTCTTGAAGAGGTAGTCATCGTGCCACTGATATTTCTCAACCCTTCGGCCACTCAAGATTGCGTCACGGACGCTTTTCAACTTGGGATCATCTTCGTACATCGACTTGACGCTTTCGAATCCCATGAGCCTCGAGGCGAGAGTTGTCGCTAAGGCAAAATTCCTCGATAGCGCATCAACCACAAAATTATCTTTTCCGTTTTTATAATGAATTACATAGGGAAAGCTCTCAATAAATTCTACCCACTAAGCATGCCTTCGATTTAATTTCTCCTGGACTCAGAGATGTTTCAAAGACTTATGATCACTTTTAATCACAAACTCTCTTGGCCATAAATAATGTTGCCAATGGACGAGTGCTCGAGCTAGGGCATACAACTCCTTGTCATACGTAGAGTAATTCAAGGTTGCACCCTTAAGCTTTTCGCTGAAGTAAGCGGTCGGCTTTGATTCTTGCATAAGAACTCCTCCGATCCCAACTCCGAACGCATCACACTCGACCTCGAATGCCTTGCTGATGTCAAGAAGTTGCAACAACGGGATAGAGCTAAACCTCCGTTTCAACTCTTGGAAAGCTCTTTCTTGGGAATCTCCCCACACGAACGGATGGACTTTCTTTATATGCTCGGTTAAAGGAGCTGCTATGGTGCTAAAGTCCCGAACAAACCTTCGGTAAAAACTAGCTAACCCATGGAAGCTACAAACTTGAGACACCAAGGTTGGAGTCCGCCAATCTTTTATAGTTTCGACTTTCGACTCATCGACTTCAACACCATTAGCACTCACAATGAAACCTAGAAAGACTACACGCTCGACACAAAAGGCACACTTCTTGAAGTTAGCATATAACTTCTTTTCTCTATGTTTATCAAGCACTAGCCTTAGGTGTTCGACATGTTCATCCACAGATTTGCTATAAACAAGTATGTCATCGAATTAAACGACAATAAATTTATTTATGAACGGTTTAAGCACATGGTTCATCAGTCACTTGAATATGATTGGTGCATTAGAGAGGCCAAACAGCATCACTAACCATTCATATGGACCGAATTTGGTCTTGAATGCAGTTTTCTACTCATCTCCGGGTTTCATTCAGATTTCGTGGTAACGGGACCTGATGTCTATCTTCGAAAGGCATGTCATCTAATCAAGGGATAGGATAATGATACTTTACTGTGATTTTGTTGACTGCTCGGTAATCAATTCACATTCGCCATGTTCCATCTTTCTTCAGGACAAGGATAACAGGAACGGCGCAAGGACTCGAGCTCTCTCGAACAAGGCCCTTATTCAGCAATTCATGTACCTGCCTTTGGAGCTCTTTGGTGTCATCAGGATACACCAGTATGCAGGCCTGTTAGGGATTTGAGACTCCGGAACGAAGTTAATTTAGTGCTCGATTCCTCTCAACGGAGGCAATCCACCTTGCATTTCTTCGGGAACCATGTCTCCGAAGTCCTGCAAAACACTTTGTACAGCACTAGGCAAAGGGTTATCGCTAGAAAAATCATCATTAGAGTTTAGAAAGATACCCTTTTTTCACAAGGAAAATCATCAGTTGACCGATGTCGCTGCCTTGTAAATACTCACCCGGTTGCATAATTGCACAAATATTTCTTACCTCGGATGGTGAGTGTTTTTCTTCGGCCAAAAATTTTTTTCCATCGGAAGCTTAGCTTTGGCCGATTCTTTCAATTCTTTCATTCGTTTATATTCCTCGCTGACTTGTTGTAGAGACAATGGTATGAGTATGAAACTCTCCCCTCCGAGCTTAGCAGTGTAAGTGTTGGATCGTTCCTTATGAAAAACCGACCGATCATACTGCCATGGTCGACCCAATAGCAAATGATAAGCTTGCATCGGTATCACATCGAATATCATCTCATCTTGATATTCTCCAACTCTGAACTTAAGGATGAGGATGCTTTGAGGTAGGTAATCCTAATTGTGAAACTAATTTTTTGCTAACCACATTTGCACAACTACCCGAATCAATAATAATCGAACAAACCTTCCCCCTTACTCGACACCTTGCATGGAAAAGTTTCTCTCTTTGGTTATCCTCTTCTTCGAGAGTCATGCAGCTCAAATTTCTTCGAACCACAAGAAACATTTTCGGATGGTGAGCTTTGGCGGCTTCTCTACCATCATCATTTTCAGCTCGGTCAATCTCCCCGAAATTTTCTTCCTCGATGTCACTAGCTTGCTCATGGACGGTTCCATCTTCCAGCAAAAGCATAACCTTGCGAGTTTGATGCAAGCAAACCCGTGGGTTGAAGCTTTGCAATTGGAGACAACAAACAAGATGCGGAAACGATGAAGATAAGATGCGGAAGCAACAAAAGTAACACGGATAACAAGAAATCGGGGAAGGGGGAGAATAGAAATAGAAGGAAGAATGGATAATTCGAATCAAATCATGATTGATTATCCAAGGGAGAAAAGGAAACTTGAACGTAACAAGGATTCATACTAGTGATGAAATCCATTTCGGTTCCAAGCCTAAGAAGGCATACACGAAGCCTCGGGCTTCAACAAGAATGGCTCGGCCAATTCTATCTCTATTCTCTCAATTCAATATCAACTAACTATCCTCTAAAGAACTATGCTAGGAGTTTATATAGACATCAATAAAAGGGCAAAATAGTAAATGGTCACAGTTGACCAATGAGATAAAGCCACGCAGGGCTGGAGCAGTTTTATGTGTTCGGCAGCTCAATCCGAACACATTGGATTCGGACGCTTGTTTGCCTCGGTCACTATTAGAGTCGAACGCTTTTGCCTCGGGCACACTTTGATCGATTATCTGTTCGGCGTCGCTCTTCGGTTGCTTTCAGCTTCGGGCTCAAACTTGGTCGTTGAGCTTTCATTAGTTGTGCTCGATCTCACAGCTCCCGAAGTTAGTGTCAGCAACGGTCACTTGTTGTCTGCTCGGTGGATTTCCAAAGTTGTTGCTCGGCGAGGCAGTCTTCGACATCTTTAATTCCAGCCACACTTTGAACGTGGGCGCCATGTGACTCCTCGGTGGACTAGCTTGATGAATCGAACAGGTGAGCCTAGTTCGTATTGCATCATCCTTCCCTTCGTGAAATGATTTCGTCCTCGAAATCAAACCGACAAGACCTGCAACAAGGCAAAGACAAACAAAGCTTCCTACTTCGATAGTAGGTTAGTAATTAAAAGTGTGGAAAAACACACTCTTATGATAGAGGCAAACATCAATAATGATCAAACAGCCTATGTCTCCGAAGGAAACAACATGTTCTTGGCTCAAGTACACGAAGAGATCAATAGGACACTTTACATGCAAGATGTAACAATCAATGGCCCTATCATCTCTAAGCTCGTGGTCAACATACCGAGCCCTCAATTTACTTTTATCACCATGGGGCTTATGGACTTCGGTATGCACAATACTCGTGGTGTGATCAGCGTGTAGAATGGAGAAAGTAAAGTAGTTGACTCGACAACTAACATCGAATACTCCACTCCCCTTCTTAAAAGCAATTTTATTCACACCAAGAGATGGCTTTTCACCTCCAAATTCACCTTTAAGACAATCCGTCTCAACAGACAAGCTTCCGAAGAAGGTCTCAAATAGTGGATTGTCTACGGGGTTAAGCTTTTCAAACCGAGGTGATTCATATCCTCCTCGAGTCGGTTGCTCATCACAATCTCCTTCGAACAAAGGGTTGGTGAAAACAAGTTCACTACCCCTCAAAGGGGCATCCGAACCAAGATCATCTTCCACACTTGAGGAGTCATCGAATATAATCCGATCCAACTCATCCACTAAGGACTCCTCAAGGGTATCATCATCCTCACTACAACACATAGATCCACCATAGGCAATAATATAAACAAGGGTATGATCGAACAACTCACTATTCCCTTTATCAAAGATTGGTGGTGTGTTATAACAAGGGTCACAAGCAAGGTCAACTACAACGTCATCACTAAAGAGAGGTTCAGTGAAGAACGAGCTCACATCACAATGTGGCTTATCAATCCTCTCAACTAGTGGTTCACATTCACACACAAGTTGACCATTCGACTCTACACTAGTTGCAAACACATAGTAATCATACAAATCATCAACTAGCATAGAAGTTTCTCTAGCAATTTCACAAGACAAGGAAGTATCATGCTCACGGGAAGGAAATCGAGCATTAACCTCGGGATGACCTTCGGTATCTCTCAATGCGTCCGAAGCGTCATAAGCAGTCCCTTCATCGTGGAGCTCACATGGAAGATTTTCTTCACCTTGCCTTTCATCTTCGGCACATGGTTGAGGCTCCTTCGGTTTGCCTCCAAGAGTTCCTGCACAAGATTTCGAACAAGCAGAAGAAAAAGATAAAGGGTTAAGGTTAGAATAAAGGGTGTCCTCACTCTCAATGATTCTTTTTCCCTCTTTCTTTTCCCTCATTTTCCTTTCAAGGTCAGGTGTGGGTTTGGGTGGTGACAACTCACTCTCATCACTCGACGCATCCTCTCCTTTTTCCATTCGAGAGTTGTCACCGGTCACTCCCTTACTCCTCTCGATCTTTTGTCTCTCACATTCGGGTGAGTTGGGTCGAGGCCTAAGAATACCCATAGCTGGAGTAGGTGGACTTTGAACATCGACCCGAAGTCTAGGGCTCGAAGAATCATCAGCCGAGGTCTCCTCTTCTGTTATCGGGGAACCACTTGACTTCAAAGCTTGTGGCTTCGAGTTCACAGTATTGACTTCGGTCGGTTCTTTTCTTGCAATTTTCCCACTGCTCCTTGTGATCGTAGGACTCCTCGATGGCACTCTTTCTATCCTGGATTGGAGTTCTCGCTCTTTTCTCATCTGTAAAATCGAAGCATATGCACTAATGGGCATCTTTCCCTTCAACCCGTGAGGTGTAAACATATAAGCCATTTGTAGCTCTTTGTTGTACACAAGGTACACATCCCTCTCATCGATATATAGCAACTGCTTGCTGTGCATCCATGGGTCTCCTAGCCAAACATCAAGATCGGCCATGGAATACACATCACACCAAACATACCTTATGAGATATGAGTACTCGAGCCTCGTGTGAAACTCTCACTCCCTTATATGTATAAGGATGCTTCAATTCATAGCATGGTATTTTTAGGGTCCGTACCAAATAAGCGCTAATGCAATTGATATCGGTACCTCCAATTTTGAGCAAATTTCCTCCATAACCATTCACCTCAACAGTGAACCTACTTCTACCCAAGCTTCGGATAGGAAGATCCAAGTAAGAACTTGAGTATCCCAATCCGTCAAGACCAACACCTTGGATTCTCCTTATTCCTCCACTAGTGGCAACACCACTAGGATAACTCCCACTTCCTTTCACTCTTCCAACATTAGAAGTTTTGTTGAAAGTCGAGGAAGGAGTTTTAGCACGGAACCCATAGGAACTTCTCCTCGGAGAAGGAGTTCGGTAGAAACCTCCTCTACTCTCCTCGGGTCCATAACCACCAGTGCTCCTCGAGCCACCCTTCACATAGGAATGGGAAGCATTGAATCGTGTGCCATGACTAAAAGTCGCAAATCTTCCTCCTCCCATGGAACAACCTCCACCACCTCCTCCCATCCCGATGGATGGGGTTCTACCACTCCATTGTGTCCCACGCGAGACACCGAAGGAAGATGACATCGAATAGTTCACTGGGTCAACTTCGTCATCGACTTCCCCGATGTCATATTCACCGTATTCAAGATCATCACAATGAGAGTAAGTAGAGTCATCATACCTTGAAGCGTCACTACCTTCATATTCTTGACCCGAAGCATAAGATTCTTCTCGTTCATCTTCACAGGCTCCGTAGTCTTCTTCGTCTTCGTATTCACCATAGTGACCTGCTTCGTCCTCGTAAGAGCTATAGTCCCCGGTGTCGTTATAACAATCATCACCTCCGTAGGAACCATAGTCTCCATCATCTCCACACGAATCATACCCCCCATAATCATCATCATCCGAAGACATAGCTGCACAAATAAAGTAAAGGACCTCACAAGTTCACTCCCTCACGTGTATCACTCGAGTAATGTTCACTAAATTTTCTTTCCACTAGTGTATACACTCAAGGTCGTTGGCTTTTGTGACCTCACTCTATTGTTCTCACCACTCTAGCCTTTTTTCCACTCAAGATGGCTTTGCCTTCCTGTTAGGAAACCGAAATGATAAGTGACAACTAGTACTTTCCAAGTCTAGGTTCGGAAGGAGTTTATAAGACTCGATGGAACGGTAGCTATTTAACTGCACACGGGGAGTCAAAGAATTATCTACGAGGTTGGACTTCGGTCACCCCACGCACGAGTTCCTATAAGCTCAAATTTGATAGTACGACCTCGAGTAGAAAGAATTACTCTAGAGATCCACTATCGAGAATATTCGGACACAAGAAAAAGTGAAATCCTAAGAGAATCTACCTCCTCCTCGGTTCCGCTTCGGAATTCACCGAACACGTGACCTCGGTACAAGTGTTTCCTCCTCGGTTCAGATAGGTTTTAACCTTATCCTCTTTCCCTTTTCTAGCCGACAACTTTTTCACCTGGGGTTTTTTGATTTAAAATTTACCCATTTCTTCTTTAATGGAACAGTGAACCTTTACTCCGGTGTACGGACAATTTCAAGATTCGTCCACAGTCCACTAACAACAGATTAAGCTCAAGATTTGGGTCATCTCCGGTTTTACAACGTCGGAGATCACTCCAGTTCCAAGCAGAGCTAAGAACACAGCTCACATCGTCCGTACATTGTCAACAATGTCAACAAGCTTCCGGCGTACGGACAGTGTCAACACGCAGTGGAACTTCGATTTTTAAGCATAAAATCAACCCAAATACATTAACAACCACCAGTTTTAATCGATAAACACCAAAATTCAACTGGGGTTTGAATTCAACTTCACCACGTCAAGAACACGGTCCAAAACGACGGAAAAACCCTAGTTACAAATGATGTATGTCGGGTACTCAATCGATTCCTTAGACAGTGGTGAATCCAAATATGTGATTGTTTAATCCAAACAATCAACAGCAAACAGAAATAAAGATAAGATGAACAAGGAACGTGGATTCGTAGGAACGAATCCAAACCTTGCTCTGATACCAAACTGATGCAAGCAAACCTGTGGGTTGAAGCTTTGCAATCGGAGACAACAAACAAGACGCGGAAACGATGAAGATAAGATGCGGAAGCAAGAAAAGTAACATGGATAACAAGAAATCGGGGAAGGGGGAGAACAGAAATAGAAGAAAGAATGGATAATTCGAATCAAATCATGATTGATTATCCAAGGGAGAAAAGGAAACTTGAATCTAACAAGGATTCATACTAGTGATGAAATCCATTCGGTTCCAAGCCTAAGAAGGCATACACGAAGCCTCGGGCTTCAACAAGAATGGCTCGGCCAATTCTTTCTCTATTCTCTCAATTCAATATCAACTAACTATCCTCTAAAGAACTATGCTAGGAGTTTATATAGACATCAATAGAAGGGAAAAATAGTAAATGGTCACAGTTGACTAATGAGATAAAGCCACGCAGGGCTGGAGCAGTTTTATGTGTTCGGCAGCTCAACCCGAACACATTGGATTCAGACGCTTGTTTGCCTTGGTCACTATTAGAGTCGAACGCTTTTGCCTCGGGCACACTTTGATCGATTCTCTGTTCGGCGTCGCTCTTCGGTTGCTTTCAGCTTCGGGCTCAAACCTGGTCGTTGAGCTTTCATTAGTTGTGCTTGATCTCACAGCTCCCGAAGTTAGTGTCAGCAACGGTCACTTGTTGTCTGCTCTTTTGCCATGTGACAATAACCCTTACATTTATGACATTGATGATTGAAGCACTAGGAGTATTGAGTTGAACTTTACCTCCTACTTCTCTTGGTTTGTTAACGGTCACCCCCCTTTTGAAGGGTTTCTTCAGATCTCGAACAGTGTTAGCGCTTGCTGGATTCTAACTCTTCTATTGTTTACCTCTGGTTAAAGGAGTTGAAGTAGTGACTCCTCGATATCGGTTTGCTTTGTCGTCCTTCACCTATTTCTTAGCTTCGATGGCAATATGAAACACATCTTCCAAAGTTTGATATACATGCAGTGTCAGTTGAGATGACACATCTCGAGCCAAGCCATTTTTTAATCAAATAATGGCTTGCTCATCATCTTCTTCCATATCAAGAGCCAATCAAATTCTTTTGAACTCATCATAGTATTCTTCAACTGATTTGGACCCTTGTTTCAATTCGAAGAGCTTTTGAAGTTGTTCCTTCTGATATTTGGCATTCCCATACTTAGCATCCATTGCTCTTTTCAACTGCATCCATGTGGTGACCTCGGGATAAGCATTCCTTCCCCTCAACCTTTTTTCAAGTTCTGGTGCAATCAAAACTCGAAGTTAAGCAAAGAAACCGGAAGCAACGAGAACACGACGCAGAAACAATAAAGATAAAGAAGCGGAAACAATAAAGTAACCAAGATAACAAGAAATAAGGGATGGGGAGAACAGAATTAGAAGAAAGAATGGATAATCCGAATAAAAACATGATTGATTATCCAAGGGAGAAAAGGAAACTTGAACCTAATGAGGATTAATACTAGGGATGAAATCCATTCGTTTCCAAGCCAAATAAGGCATACACGAAGCCTCGGGCTTCAACAAGAATGGCTCGGCCAATTCTATCTTTATTCTCACAATCAATAAAACAACTACCAACTAATAGCAATGCTAGGGGTTTATATAGACAATGTAAAGTACAAAATAATAAAACGGTCACAGTGACCAATAAGATAAAGCCACGCAGGGCTGAAGTTCACTATGTGCTCGGAAGCTCTAACGTGTTAATGCTTGGTCGCGTCACTCTTTGCCTCGGCACATTTTTAGCCCTTCGGTCCGTTCACTGCTCGGCGTCATTCTTCTCTGATTCAGTTGCTTTTCAATACCTGGCGTCGAAGTGAAGCATTCGGTTGCTTCCTTGATCCGATCACATGAGCTCGAGCACTCTTCCTTCGGTTGGTTGTTTGTTTAACATCAACGTTGAGGGTTCAGCTGTTTTTAGCTTTGGGCTCAAGCTTAACATTTCTTCCCTCGTACCCAAGCTTGATCGTTGATCTACCATAAGTTGTGTCCGGCCTCATAGCTTCCGAAGTCAGCACTGGTCACTTGTTGTCCTCTAGGTGGATTTCCATCGTTGTTGCTAAGCGAGGCATTCTTCGACATATTCCATTCCAGCCACACTATTTGATCGTGGGCATCATGTGACTCCTCGGTGGACTAACTTGATTAATCAAACAGGTGAGCCTGGTTCGTATTGCATCAACTTCCCACCATGTTGATGCATATGCCTCGAACGAAGCAATAGCATGTGCAGCTTTTCTCTCTTCGGTCATCTCATTTGTTTCGAAGATTCGTTCCAGTGGAATCTTCCAATCAAGATATTGGTCTGGATCACTAGTTCCTCTGAAAGGTTGAATAGTGATCTTGACACTGTTCATGTTTGAATCATGAGCACCTCGTATCAGCTCCGGATACTCATCATAATAGTCATCATCCTCAGCTCAAAATATCGATCAACATTTACACCTCGGCCTCGACCTTTGTAATTTCCACGACCTCGTTGAACTTGCCTTTATTGAACGAACGGTGGCTCATATTCAGTTTCGACCTTGGGAAATTCTCCATCATCGACCCCTTCATCAACGACCCTAAATTGTCTTCGGACCATTGGAAGTGGGAATATATCACCTCGGGGAATGCCCAAGTGTTGATGACCAGCTTGGGGATTGCCCAAGTTTTGTTGTTCCGCTTGGGGATTGCCCAAGTGTTGTGTAGCTTGGAGATTTCCCAAGTGTTGTTCAGCTCGGGGATTGCCCATAGCTTCATTTCGAACAGCCCCGTCCTTCAACTGTTGTTGTCGAACGAGCTCAGCAAATTGCTCAGGTTTCATCGGAGTGGAGTTGCTAGTTCCAGTGCCGGAACCAGGCAAGGCCAAGGACACACTCCCTTGCTCGAGGTTAGCTACTCAAGCACTCACTCCTCTTACCTCGGAACTAATGCAATGTATAGCAGCCATGAGATCGGTTAACGACACATCGAGTGCCTAAATGCCCTTTCCATCGCCTCCATTCACAGCCATGTTACCTGCACAAATCAAAGACCAAATAACTATTAAGGTTAGAAATCACCTCACACACTCCCTCACCTTTATTTGGTGGCGCTCGGGTCCACACCTTTATGGTTTCGGTTTTTGGTCACTCAAGAACTTGTAGCCAATGGCTTCCTCGGTTGATCAACTTCTCTTAGTTCCTTTGAATTTGACAAGTTACAGTGTCTCCTTCGGGAAGAGTGAATTCATGTTGATTCGATAGAACGGACACTATTTAACTGCGCTCGGGAGTCAAAGAATTTTCTATGAAATTTGGACTTCGATCACCCCTCGCACGAGTCCCTATAAGCTCAAATAAATTAGTACGACCTCGAGTAGAAAGACTTACTCCAGATATCTACTAACGATATGCATCGAACACAAGAAAAGTGAAAACCTAGGAGAATCTACCCTTCGATTCTTCTTTTGGAATCCTCGAGCACACCAACTCTTGTACGAAAAAACAGTGGTCCCTACTTTGGTACGGATTAGGGTTTAACCTTATCCACTTTCCCTTTTCTAGCCGACAAAATCTCACCTGAGGTTTTGAATGTAACAGATTACCCCTTTCTTCTTAAATAGAACAGTGAACTTAGCTCCGGTGTACGGACAAATACTTTTGTTCACAGTCCACGAACACAAATTCATCTCAAGATTTAGGTGTTCTCTGGTAACTTCAACGTCGGAGAAAAGTTAAGTTTTCAGCCAAGCTAAGAACACAGCTTCACTAGTCCGAACACTGTTACAATATAACAATTTTCCGGCGTACGGACGGTGGCTATTCGACGGAACATTGGATTTTAAACACAAAACTTCGACCCAAATCAACCAAAACCACCAATCTTCAACAGTAAACACCAAAATTCTAATTGGGGTTTCAACAACACCACCACGACAAAAACAGTCCAAAATCGACGAGAAACCCTAGTCGACAAACAGTGTACGAGAGGTGCCCATTCGAATCCTCGGACAATGGCGAACACGAATAAATGATTTTTTGATCCAAACAACCAACAATCAAACAACGGGGATGAAGCTGAAACTGAAAGATACATCGCACGAGATAAACGAATAAGATTGGGGTTGTTAAAACAAACCCAAACCTTGATCTGATACCAAGATGGTGCAAGCTAAACCGGAGGTGAAGCTAAACAGCCGGAGAAATGCGGGAAAACAACAATAAGATAGAAGCAAGACAAGTCTTAGCTTTGATCGAATGATACCGAGGAACTAGTCTCGGTCCCAAACAATCAGAATTAAAAGATGTACCTATTGCTAAGCAACAATCCTCAAGAAGTCACATGCTTCTTTCAAATTAAATGACCAAAGAAGAAGATTGTTCAAACGATTCACACCGAATGACACAAAGTTCTTATAAATTCTCACGACGGGGTTCAGCTCCAACCGAGACACAATAGCAACTGCTATATTCAATATTCATCAACAACTAGATATCCTTACAAATGAAATGAAATGAGGTTTATACAGACTATTCTAAGGGCAAAATAGTAAATGGTCACAGGCGACCAATAGGAGTAAGCCATGCAGGGCTGAATAAAATGAGTGTTCGGTCACTCCTTCAGCCGAAAACTTGAATTTCGAATACTTGTTCTCGAGCTCTTGACTTCGGTGCTCCGTTGCTCTGCTCGGCTCATTTTTTACATCGGACGCTCTCCCCTCAGTTGCTTGTTTGCTCTATTTCAGCATCGATGTTGAGTGTTCGGTCGCTCCCTTCTTCGAGCTCAAGTATATAGATGAAGCCTTCGATTCTTGAGCTCGGCCACTCATCTTCGGAACGGTTGCTTTCTCTCAACCATGCCAATTGAATGTGAACGTCGTGCAACATCTTGGGTTGGCTTCGTGTCATCGGCCTCGGTGGGTTGAACACTTGATCAGTACGTGTTCGGGTTGCATCAAACCCATTGGTATTTCTCAACTCTTTCTCCTTTCACCAAAGCTTCATGAATGCTCTTTATCCTTGGATCATGAGCATACATCAACTTGATGCTCTCAAAACCCATGAGCTTGGAGGCAAGAGTGGTGGCTAGAGCAAACTTCCTAGAAAGTGCATCGGCCACAATATTTTCGGCTCCCCTTTTGTATTGAATCACATAAGGGAAACTCTCAATCTACCCACTTGGCATGCCTCTTGTTCAACTTCTCTTGGCCCCTAAGATGTTTGAGTGATTCATGATCACTCTTAATCACAAATTCCCTAGGCCAAAGATAAAGCTCTTACTAGGGCATACAACTCCTTATCATACGTAAAGTAATTCAAGATTGCACCCTTCAATTTTTCACTAAAGTAGGCTATGGATTTCCTATCTTGCATGAGAACACCTCCAATTCCCACCCCCGAGGCATCACATTTAACCTCAAATGCCTTTCCAAAGTCGGGTAATTGCAATAGAGGGGCGGTACTCAACCTACTTTTCAATTCTTGGAAGGCCTTCTCTTGAAGCTCTCCCCACACAAAAGGCTTGTCTTTCTTTACCAATTCGGTGAATGAAGTGACAATGGAGCTAAAGTCCTTAACAAATCTCCTGTAGAAGCTAGCAAGACCGTGAAAGTTTCTCACTTGAGACATGATAGTGGGGGTAGGACAATCTCTAATGGCCTCTACCTTGAACTCATCGACTTCCACTCCTTGGGCACTCACAACAAAACCAATAAAGACTACATTTTCAACACAATAGGTACATTTCTTATAATTAGCAAAGAGCTTTTCGGCTCTCAACACTTAAAGCACTTTCCTTAAATGATCAACATGGTCGTCTAATGACTTGCTATATATCAAAATGTCATCAAAGTAGACGACCATGAATTTACTGATGAATGGCTTAACACATGATTCATTAGCCTCATGAAGGTACTAGGTGCATTGGAGAGCCCAAATGGCATCACCAACCATTCATATAGACCAAATTTGGTCTAGAATGCAGTCTTCCACTCATTACCCGGTTTCATACGGATTTGGTTGTAACCGAACCTAAGGTCAATTTTTGAAAAGATGCTAGAACTACTTAGCTCATCAAGCATATCATCTAAACGAGGTATGGGATAAGCATTATGGGAATGGCACACGGACTTAAGCTCTCACGAACCAAGCCCATGGTAAGCAATTCATCCATTTGCCTTTGCAACTCCTTTGTATCTTCGGGATTGCTTCTATAGACCGGTTTGTTTGGGATGAGGGATCCAGGGACAAACTAAATTTGATATTCAATACCCCTCAATGGAGATAAACCACTTGGCATCTCATCCGAGAACATATCCCCAAAAACCTCCAAAACATTTTCAAGAGCATTAGGCAAAGGGTTAGAAGAATAATCAAATTCGGATAATTAAACCATACCTTTGTGCACTAGGCAAATGCGCAATTTGGTGCCATCATTTTTCCTCAAAAACTCACATGGTTGCATCATGGCACAAATGCTACCGGTAGAAGATGGTGGAACTACAACTAGGCTCCCCGCCAAAGGCCTAGTCTCCACAATTGCCTTAGCCTTTGCCGCTTCTTTCAACTCCCTTATACGCCTATAGTCATCACTTACTTGCTTAGGCGTCAAGGGTTTGAGCAAAAACTTTTTCCCCTCATGCTTGACTGTATAGGTGTTGACACGGCCATCATGTACCACATTTCTATCATAATTCCATGGCCTACCAAACAAGAAATGGCAAGCTTGCATAGGCACCACATCAAACATATGCTCATCTTGGTAGTTTCCAATCTTGAACATAATCAAGACTTGCTTTACTACCTTCAACTCCCCACACTCACTCAACCATTGCAAACGGTAGGGGTTTGGGTGTTTCAAAGTGGGCAACTTCAATTGTGAGACCAAAGATTGGTTCACCATATTAGCACAACTACCCGAATCTATTATCATTCAGCACACTTGGCCCATCACACGACATCTAGCATGGAAGAAGTTTCCTCTTTGCACATTTTCACTCTCCTCTACAAGCATAGCACTCAAACTCCTCCTAACAACAAGAAACATGTTAGGCTCATCTCCTTCCGCTTCCTCTCCTCCCTCAACTATCTCACGCTCCTCCACTTCCTCATCCTCGGGTTCACTTTCTTGTTCATACACTGTCCCATCATCCATAACAATCATGGTCTTTCGAGTAGGGCAATCTCTAAAAAAGTGACAATACCCCTTACACTTGAGGCATTGAATAGAAGAAGAAGTAGGAGTGTTAAATTGAGTTTTAAAATTACCTCCCACATTTGGTGTTTGCTTCTCATAGGTCTTCTTCACGTCTCGACTTGCACTTGCACCACTTGTGTTTGGAGTCTTCCATTCCTTTGGCTTACTCACGGGAGTAGAAATGGTACTCCTATAGCGGGTAGACTTCTCTTCTTTGAGCCATTTCTCGGCCTCAACCGCAGCATCAAATAGGTTATGATGAGATTCTAACCTATGAAACCTCAATTGAGAGGCTATCTCTCGGTTCAACCCACTCTTGAATCGAATCACGGCTTGCTCATCTTCCTCCACATCCATGTCTAAGGTCATTCAGATATGCTCAAACACATTATAGTACTCTCCAACCGTCTTATAGCCTTGTTTTAACTCATAAATCTGTTTGAGTTGGTCTTGATAATATTGGGGAGTCACATACTTTACATCCATCACACGAGTCAATTCATCCCAAGTAAGATTCATGGGAAAAGCATTCCTTCTTCTTGACCTCTTGGTCGACTCCCACCAAATAGAAGCAAAAGATTCAAAAGAAGATATAACATATTTGGATTTCTTCTCCTCGGCCCTGTCATTGGTATCAAACATTCTTTCCATGGTCACCTTCCACCCAAGATACTCTACCGGATCACTACTCCCCTTGAATGTAGGAATAGTGAGCTTCACACTATTGAGATTATTATTTTCATGACCCCCTCGGTAAGGGTCTGGTTGGCCCCCAAAGTTGTCACCATAAGCATCATAATCCCTTCTAACATTCCTTCCAGCATTCCCAATGGGTGGCCATCGACCTCGGCCTCTAACCCTATTAACTTCCCGGCCTCCATTCATTGCTCTCATAACCGGATAGGGAGCTTCATAATCATCAACATCAACATCAAACTCGGCCTCCTCCCCTTCTTGAGCTTCATCAACTTGCTCAAGGGGTGCAATGTTTCTACGGGCTCTAGGGAGTTGGACATTTCCTTGGGGATTGCCCAAGAGGTGGGGAATGCCCACTTGTTGGGGATTTCCCAACACACGCTCATTTCGAGCAAGATCATCCTTTAGCTTATATTGCTTAACCAATTCGGCAAATTTTTTCGGGGTAATGGTTGAGCCACTTGTACCCTCACCGGCTTCAAGTTGGACACTCGGGGTCCTTTTTTCAAGATTTTCAAGCCTCACACTCATGCCTTCCAACTTGGCCATCACCTTCACTAGCCATGGTACCTACAAAACTAGCAAACTGTTAGTGAAATAATCTCACACACACACCTCACCTGAATGTCACTCGGATACACTTGTTTAGTGGTGAGGGATTTATCACTCAAGCTTGAACCAAAGAAGTCGCGTTGTTGAACTACGTTCCCAATCAACAATAAAACAATCCACAAGTCGAGCACTCTTCGGGACGAGTGGAATTAATGAGACTCGATGGACGCTAGGCTCTTTAGTGCGGACTTGAGTCAAATGGTTCTACGAATCTTCTTTGAGTTCTACTCTCCACTAAGCACGATAATCTTAAAGGCTCGAGTAATTAGTACTAATCAAGTAGGAATGTTACTCTAATAGTACTAATCGGATGCAATGCAATCAAAAGAAACACAAAATCCTAGAAGAAAACTACCCTAAACCACGCTACAGGGTTTGGCAGAGCGCCTAAGCTCAGGCGGAGCTGCCTAGGGTGGAGCGCCTAGCAAGTTAACCAGTAGCTGATTTAGGCGGAGCGCCTGAACTGGTTCTTCAGCTTTTCTCAACAACGTGTTTCTTCAACTTTCACCTAATTTTTTTGATGATTTCATCTTGTTTTCTCAAAATCGAAGGTACCCAAAGTTCTTTTTCACTAACCCCAACAAACCCCAATGGTTTTTAACGTCAAACATCCAATGACAAGATCACAATCATGATTGAAAGTCTTCAAGCTAGGGTTTTAAAAGAGGGATTTTGATTCTTCAAATTTTTGTTTCACAACTCCAAATCACAAGATATTGGTACCAAATCGACGGGATTTTAATAGAGAACAAACCCCAATAACAATCAATCAATGGATCAATCAATCCAAGAAACACGAGCAAATTTTTGGTGTTTTTCAACTTTTTCATTTTTTTCGTATTTTTCTTCTTTTTAGATAAGAAGAACAAGAATATAAACTAGAAACTAACGTAGGCACGATGAACAAGAATCGATAATTTATAGAGATAAATCCTGACCCTTGCTCTGATACCAAACTTATAAGGGATCAAAAACACAGAAGCGATAAAAAGTAAAAACGAGATACAAGTAAGACGTATGTCGAACTACTACCGAGGTAACTACGAGGAACTAGTCTCATAATACCCTCGGGTCGATTCAAGAAACACCTAGACTATGCAAACTATCCTCAAGACGCACCCGGGTCTTGGAAAAGGTAAGTAATGAGGTTCAATTGGATCCACCAAATGATTCAAGCCTTAAAGGGTTTTCCATTAATAAGAGAAATCTCATCTCAATTGTTTGTCTTTAATATTCACAGTAAGCTAAAATGAAATGAAAAGGGCTTTGAGGTATTTATAGAATTTCCCTCATGCCTAAGTATACCAAAACACCCCATAAGTTGGGTAATAATAGCTAAGCCACGCAGGGCTATTTTAGTAAAAGACCTCAAAATCCTGGAATTCAGCATATTGGGCGGAGCACCTGAGCTAGGATGGAGCGCCTACATTTTCTGACATTTTGAGGCAGTGAGCATATTGGGCGGAGCTCCTGCCTTGGGTGGAGCGCCTGCCTTGGGCGGTGCACCTGTAAAATGAGACAATGAGCAATTTGGGCGGAGCGCCTGGACCTGTTATTATGTTATACTTCTTCAAATTGCTTCCAAGGCTCCCATCTTCAAGGCCCTTCCACACCAAGTATAAGTGAGCGTCTTGGACCTCTTTGGCTTGACTCCGGGTGAACGGTCTTGTGGTGGTTTGCCTCTTATCAGAAACACTTACGCTTGAGTTACTTCCTTGAGCACTCACATCATTTGAAGTGGCATGTGCAACTCCTCCTTCATGAAGCACACATTGAAGATTTTCATCCTCTCGTCTTTCCTCCAAAGCACATGGGTGAGGCTCCAATGGCTTTTGTTCAAAGGTACCTACACAAGAGCTAACATAAGAAAAAGTAGAAGATAGAGAATAGTTAGAACAATGGGTGCTCTCACTCTTAATTTTTCTTTCCTCACCTCTCCTTTCTCTTATTTTTTCCTCAAAGTCAAGTGTAGTTTGTGGTGACAATCTACTCTAGGGGTGGGCAGTCGATTTTTCGGTTCGATTTTTAACTATTCGGTTTCATTTTTTCAGTTTTTGGTTTTGAAAAACTTCAATCCGATCTAACCCAAAATAAATTTGGTTTGGTTCGGTTTTTCTCTTTTCGGTTCGGGATTTTTCGGTTTTATTTTTGGTATTTTCGGTTTTGTCATATAAGACAAACTTTAAAATGAAATACTTGAAAGAATATAAATACAAGTCAAAATATTAAATATTAAATATTAAATCTAAACCATAATTCTAGATAAAGAGAGAACATGAATCCTAGGTAAAAGGAGATCTTGGTGCAATGCAAATCCCGAAGGGGTGGCTAGCACAAACGCGGAAGAACAAACAAGAGGGTAAAAGATAGAAGCAAGACAAAACTTGCTTCTTCCGAAAGAACAGCGAGGAACCTGTCTCAAAGCTCAATCGAAAGGGATACAAGGATCACCTATACTATGCAACAATCCTCAAGAGAACATTGCCCCTTGCAAACTGAATGATCAAGAGGAATGTTCAATCGGATTAACCGAAAGCCACAAGTCCTTAAAAGCCCTCACCGGGGTTTTGCTCACGACGGAGACAGGAAGAAATGTGCTCGGCACTTTCATTCAATTCATCAATATTCGAAAACTAGCTACTTACAATGAAAGGAAACAATGTTTATATAGGAAATACTAAGGGTAAACTAGTAAATAGGTCACAGTTGACCAATAGAAATAAGCCACGCAGGGCTGAGTTAAAATGTGTTCGGCAGACTTTGACTTCGGTAAGCCTTGGCTTCGGTTCTCGATTGTCTGCTCGAACACGCACTTGTTGCCTTCGGACACTCAATTGTCTTCGAGCTCCTTGTCCTCGGTCACTTTGCCATCGGGCTCAAATCTGAAGCCAATGCCTTCGATTCTTGAGCTCGGCCACTCAGCTTCGGAGCAATTGTTTTCCTTCGGCCAGGCTAAATGAACGTGCACATCGTGCAGCAGCTTGGCTTGGCTTCTTGTCATCGGTCTCCTCGGTGGATCGAACACTTGATCAGCACGTGTTCGGGCTGCATCATCCTCCCCTTCTTGAGAAGATTTCATCCTCGAAATCAAGCCCTCCTCGTCCTCCGAAGTTGGACCTACAACACAAGGAACTAAGTCAGCAACATTAAAGGTGTTGGACACGTTATACTCACCAGGGAGGTCGATCACGTAGGCTGTTGATCTTGGTCAACACTTGAAATGGACCATCCCCTCGAGGAGCCAACTTTCCTTTCCTTTGGTTCGGGAAGCATTCCTTTCGGAAGTGAACCCAAACCCAATCTCCCTTCTTTAATTCCAACTTTTTACGCCCCTTGTTTTTCTTTAAGGCAACCTTTGCATAGGCCTCCTCGAGGTTCTTCTTCACCTTTGCATGCAATTCGATCAAGGCAGCTGCTCGTCGAGTACCTTCAAAATCAAGAACTGAATCTCGAGGCAATGGGGTTAAACCAAGTGGAATCAAAGGATTAAAGCCATACACACATTCAAACGGGGTCATGTTGATCATTCTATGCACCGTTCGATTGTATGCAAACTCCATCATGGGCAAACGATCAGCCCAGTTTCCAACCTTCCCTTTGGTCATTTCCCGAAGCAACGATCCCAAGGTTCGGTTAACTACCTCGGTCTGTCCATCAGTCTGCGGATGGTGAGACGTCGAGAATAGTAGCTTGGTGCCGAGGGCACCCACAAACACTTCCAAAAATGACTCAAGAACTTTGAATCACGGTCACTCACAATAGTACGAGGTACACCATGCAATTTTAACACATTAGAAACAAACAATGTAGCTACATGCTGTGCATCATCACACTTTTTGCAAGGAATAAAGTGAGCCATTTTTGAAAAACGGTCAACCACAACGAAGATGCTATCATGCCCTCCCCCCGACCTCGGTAACCCCAAGACAAAGTCCATGGATATATCAACCCAAGGTCGATCAGGCACAGGCAACGGGGTGTACAAACCATGAGGGTTGGACTTCGATTTTGCTTTCTTGCAAACGAGACAAGCGTTGCAAAGCTTTTCCACATCTCGTCGCATTTTGGGCCAATGGAACTGCTCGGTCAAGATACCAAGAGTTTTATCGACACCGAAGTGCCCCATCAGTCCACCTGAGTGAGCTTCTCGAACCAAGAGCTCTCTCCACGATGACACTGGCACACAAACCCTCCAATTTTTGAAGAGGTAGCCATCATGCCACTGATATTTCTCAACCTTTCGGCCACTCAAGATTGCGTCTCGAACACATTTCAGCTTGGGATCGTCCTCGTACATCGACTTGATGCTTTCGAATCCCATGAGCCTAGAGGCGAGAGTGGTCGCTAAGGCAAATTTCCTTGATAGCGCATCGGCCACAACATTATCTTTTCCCTTTTTGTAATGAATTACATAGGGAAAGCTTTCAATAAATTCAACCCACTTGGCATGTCTTCGATTCAACTTCTCCTGACCTCGGAGATGTTTCAAAGACTCATGATCACTCTTGATCACAAACTCTCGAGGCCACAAATAATGCTGCCAATGGGCGAGTGCTCGAACGAGGGCATACAACTCTTTGTCATACGTAGAGTAATTCAAAGTTGCACCCTTAAGCTTTTCGCTAAAGTAAGCGATCGGCTTCGAGTCTTGCATCAGCACTCCCCCGATCCCAACTCCAGACGCATCACACTCGACTTCGAATGCTTTGCCGAAGTCAGGGAGTTGCAACAAAGGGGCAGAACAAAGCCTCCGTTTCAACTCTTGGAAAGCCCGCTCTTGGGACTCTCCCCACACAAATGGATTGTCTTTCTTTACCAGCTCGGTTAAAGGAGCTGCCACGGTGCTAAAGTCACGAACAAACCTTCGGTAAAAGCTAGCTAAGCCATGGAAGCTACGAACTTGTGATACCGAGGTTGGAGTTGGCCAATCTTTGATGGCTTCGACTTTTGATTCGTCGACTTCGACACCATTAGCACTGACAACAAATCCAAGAAAGACTACACGATCGACACCGAAGGCGCATTTCTTGAAGTTGGCATACAACTTCTCTTCTCGAAGCTTTTCGAGCGCTTGCCTTAGGTGGTCGACATGTTCATCCATGGTTCTGCTATAAAAAAAGTATGTCATCGAAATAAACGACAACAAACTTATTTATGAACGGTTTGAGCACATGGTTCATCAGTCGCATGAATGTGCTCGGTGCATTGGATAAGCCAAAAGGCATCACCAACCATTCATAGAGACCGAACTTGGTCTTGAATGCGGTTTTCCACTCGTCCCCGGGTTTCATTCGGATCTGGTGGTAACCGGACCTGAGGTCTATCTTCGAAAAGCATGAAGAACCACTTAACTCATCTAGCATGTCATCTAATCGAGGGATAGGATGACGATACTTTACCGTTATTTTGTTGACTGCTCGACAGTCAACACACATTCGCCATGTTCCATCCTTCTTCGGGACAAGGATAACTGGAACGGCGCAAGGACTCAAGCTCTCTCGAACGAGGCCCTTATTTAACAATTCATCAACCTGCCGTTGGAGCTCTTTGGTGTCTTCGGGATTACACCGGTATGCAGGTTTGTTAGGGATTTGAGACCCCGGCACGAAGTCAATTTGGTGTTCGATTCCTCTCAACGGAGGTAATCCACCTGGCATTTCCTCGGGAAACATGTCCTCGAAGTCCTGCAAAACTTTACGAACAAACAAAGGCAAAGGGTTATCATTAGAAAAATTATCATTAGAGTTTAGAAATATACCCTTGTGCACGAGGCAAATCATCATCTGACCGTGGTCGTTGCCTCGTAAGATCTCACCGGGTTGCATGATTGCACAAATTCCTTTCACTTCGATCGGTGAGTTTGTCTCTTCGGGCCCCAATTTTGCTCCTATCGGAAGCTTAGCTTTGGCCGCTTCTTTCAATTCATTCATCCGTTTATAGTCCTCGGTGACTTGTTTTGGAGACAAGGGTTTGAGTATAAAACTCTTCCCATCGAGCTTCACAGTGTAAGTGTTGGATCTGGCATTGTGAACAGCTGTTCGGTCATACTGCCATGGTCGACCTAATAGCAAATAACAAGCTTGCATCGGAACCACATCGAATATCATTTCATCTTGATACTCTCCGATTTTGAACTTGATCCACACTTGTTTGACAACTCTCAATTCTCCACACTCATTCAGCCATTGTAACTTATAAGGGTGGGGATGCTTCATCGTAGGTAATCCCATTTGTGAAACCAAAGTTTGGCTCACTACATTGGCACAACTACCAGAATCAATGATCATCGAACACACCTTTCCCCTCACTCGACATCGGGCATGAAAGAGGTTTTCTCTTTGGTTGTCCTCTTCCTCAAGAGTCATGCAGCTCAAATTTCTTCGAACCACAAGAAACATTTCCGGATGATCAGCTTCGGCAGCCTCATGATCATCATCAACTTCAGCTCGATCAGTCTCCTCGATAATTTCCTCCTCGGTGTCACTCGCTTGCTCATGGACGGTTCCATCTTCGAGCAGTAGCATAACTTTGCGAGTTGGACACTCTTTTGCCATGTGACCATAACCTTTGCATTTGTGACACTGAATATTTGAAGCACTGGGAGAGTTGAGTTGAACTTTACCTCCCACTTCTCTCGACTGGTTAACGGTCACACCTCTTTCGAA
>JBBBVM010001064.1:5000-16608 GCA_037355625.1 Petunia x hybrida | reverse complement strand
TGTTCGCTATAAAAAGTGCAAACTATCCCTTTTATAGCATTTCTTGACAAAATTTTAAATTTTCATTTTTTGAACAGTTCGCAACTTCAGAAAGTGCGAACTACAAGATTTTTCAAAAAACTGAGTACTGGCCCATTTTCTTTACAACGCCTACTTCTTTTATATCGCATAGAAAGTGCAAACTATCCCTTTTTACAGCATTTCTTGACAAAATTTGAATTTTCATTTTTGAACAGTCCGCACCTTCAGAAAGCACGAAATACAGATTTTTTAAAAAACTGAGTACAAGCCCATTTATCTTTACAACGTCTACCTCTTTTTCATATGTTGCTATAGAAAGTGCAAACATACATTTTTATAGCATTTTGACAAAATTTTGAATTTTCATTTTTTGAACAGTTCGCAACTTCAGAAAGCCGAACTACCAGATTTTTCAAAAACTGAGTACTAGCCCATTTTTCTTTACAACGCCTACCTCTTTTTCATATGTTCGCTATAGAAAGTGCAAACTATCCCTTTTATGATAGCATTTCTGACAAATTTGAATTTTCATTTTTTGAACAGTCCGCACCTTCAGAATGCACGAAATACCAGATTTTTCAAAAACTGAGTACTGGCCCATTTTTCTTTACAACGCCTACCTGTTTTTCATATGTTCGCTTATAGAAAGTGCAAACTATCCCTTTTTATAAGCATTTTTGACAAATTGTTGAATTTTCATTTTTTGAACAGTCCGAACCTTCAGAATGCACGAAATAACCAGATTTTTTCAAAAGAACTGAGTACTGGCCCATTTTTCTTTACAACGCCTACCTCTTTTTCATATGTTCGCTATAGAAAGTGCAAACTATCCCTTTTTATAGAATTTCTTTACAAATTTTGAATTTTCATTTTTTGACAGTTCGCAACTTCAGAAAGTGCGAACTACCAGATTTTTCAAAAAACTGAGTACTGGCCCATTTTTCTTTACAAACGCCTACCTCTTTTTCATATGTTCGATATAGAAAGTGCAAACTATCCCTTTTTATAGCATTTCTTGACAAAATTTTGAATTTTCATTTTTTGAACAGTCCGCACCTTCAGAATGCACGAAATACCAGATTTTTCAAAAAACTGAGTACTGGCCCATTTTCTTTACAACGCTACCTCTTTTTCATATGTTCGCTATAGAAAGTGCAAACTATCCCTTTTTATAGCATTTCTTGACAAAATTTTGAATTTTCATTTTTTTGAACAGTCCGCACCTTCAGAATGCACGAAATACCAGATTTTTCAAAAAACTGAGTACTGGCCCATTTTTCTTTACAACGCCTACCTCTTTTTCATATGTTCGCTATAGAAAGTGCAAACTATCCCTTTTTATAGCATTTCTTGACAAAATTTTGAATTTTCATTTTTGAACAGTCCGCACCTTCAGAATGCACGAAATACCAGATTTTTCAAAAACTGAGTACTGGCCCATTTTTCTTTACAACGCCTACCTCTTTTTCATATGTTCGCTATAGAAAGTGCAAACTATCCCTTTTTATAGCATTTCTTGACAAAATTTTGAATTTTTCATTTTTTGAACAGTCCGCACCTTCAGAATGCACGAAATACCAGATTTTTCAAAAAACTGAGTACTGGCCCATTTTTCTTTACAACGCCTACCTCTTTTTCATATGTTCGATATAGAAAGTGCAAACTATCCCTTTTTATAGCATTTCTTGACAAAATTTTGAATTTTCATTTTTTGAACAGTCCGCACCTTCAGAATGCACGAAATACCAGATTTTTCAAAAAACTGAGTACTGGCCCATTTTTCTTTACAACGTCTACCTCTTTTTCATATGTTCGCTATAGAAAGTTCAAACTATCCCTTTTTATAGCATTTCTTGACAAAATTTTGAATTTTCATTTTTTGAACAGTCCGCACCTTCAGAATGCACGAAATACCAAATTTTTCAAAAAACTGAGTACTGGCCCATTTTTCTTTACAACGCCTACCTCTTTTTCATATGTTCGCTATAGAAAGTGCAAACTATCCCTTTTTATAGCATTTCTTGACAAAATTTTGAATTTTTCATTTTTTGAACAGTCCGCACCTTCAGAATGCACGAAATACCAGATTTTTCAAAAAACTGAGTACTGGCCCATTTTTCTTTACAACGCCTACCTCTTTTTCATATGTTCGATATAGAAAGTGCAAACTATCCCTTTTTATAGCATTTCTTGACAAAATTTTGAATTTTCATTTTTTGAACAGTCCGCACCTTCAGAATGCACGAAATACCAGATTTTTCAAAAAACTGAGTACTGGCCCATTTTTCTTTACAACGTCTACCTCTTTTTCATATGTTCGCTATAGAAAGTGCAAACTATCCCTTTTTATAGCATTTCTTGACAAAATTTTGAATTTTCATTTTTTGAACAGTCCGCACCTTCAGAATGCACGAAATACCAGATTTTTCAAAAAACTGAGTACTGGCCCATTTTTCTTTACAACGCCTACCTCTTTTTCATATGTTCGCTATAGAAAGTGAAAACTATCCCTTTTTATAGAATTTCTTTACAAAATTTTGAATTTTCATTTTTTGAACAGTTCGCAACTTCAGAAAGAGCGAACTACCAGATTTTTCAAAAAACTGAGAACTAGCCAATTTTTCTTTACAACGCCTACCTCTTTTTTTATATGTTCGCTATAGAAAGTGCAAACTATCCCTTTTTATAGCATTTCTTGACAAAATTTTGAATTTTCATTTTTTGAACAGTCCGCACCTTCAGAAAGCACGAAATACCAGATTTTTCAAAAAAATGAGAACTAACCCATTTTTCTTTACAACGCCTACCTCTTTTTTATATGTTCGCTATAGAAAGTGCAAACTATCCCTTTTTATTGCATTTCTTGACATAATTTTGAATTTTCATTTTTTGAACAGTTCGCAACTTCAGAAAGTGCGAACTACCAGATTTTTCAAAAAACTGAGTACTAGCCCATTTTTCTTTACAACGCCTACTTCTTTTTTATATTTCGCTATAGAAAGTGCAAACTATCCCTTTTTACAGCATTTCTTGACAAAATTTTGAATTTTCATTTTTTGAACAGTCCGCACCTTCAGAAAACACGAAATACCAGATTTTTCAAAAAACTGAGTACAAGCCCATTTTTCTTTACAACGCCTACCTCTTTTTCATATGTTTGCTATAGAAAGTGCAAACTATACATTTTTATAGCATTTTTGACAAAATTTTGAATTTTCATTTTTGAACAGTGCGCACCTTCAGAAAGCACGAAATACCAGATTTTTCAAAAAACTGAGAACTAGCCCAGTTTTCTTTACAACGCCTACCTCTTTTTTATATGTTCGCTATAGAAAGTGCAAACTATCCCTTTTTATAGCATTTATTGACAAAATTTTAAATTTTCATTTTTTAAACAGTTCGCAACTTCAGAAAGTGCGAACTATCAGATTTTTCAAAAAGCTGAGTACTAGCCCATTTTTCTTTACAACGCCTACCTCATTTTTATATGATTGCTATAAAAAGTGCAAACTATCCCTTTTTATAGCATTTCTCGAAAAAATTTTGAATTTTCATTTTTTGAACATTTCGCAACTTCAGAAAGTGCGAACTACAAGATTTTTCAAAAAACTGAGAACTAGCCCATTTATCTTTACAACGCCTACCTCTTTTTCATATGTTCGCTATAGAAAGTGCAAACTATCCCTTTTTATAGAATTTCTTTACAAAATTTTGAATTTTCATTTTTTGAACAGTTCGCAACTTCAGAAAGTGCGAACTACCAGATTTTCAAAAAACTGAGTACTAACCCATTTTTCTTTACAACGCCTACTTCTTTTTTATATTTCGCTATAGAAAGTGCAAACTATCCCTTTTTACAGCATTTCTTGACAAAATTTTGAATTTTCATTTTTTGAACAGTCCGCACCTTCAGAAAGCACGAAATACCAGATTTTTCATATGTTTGCTATAGAAAGTGCAAACTATACATTTTTATAGCATTTTTGACAAAATTTTGAATTTTCATTTTTTGAACAGTGCGCACCTTTAGAAAGCACGAAATACCAGATTTTTCAAAAAACTGAGAACTAGCCCAGTTTTCTTTACAACGCCTACCTCTTTTTTATATGTTCGCTATAGAAAGTGCAAACTATCCCTTTTTATAGCATTTCTTGACAAAATTTTAAATTTTCATTTTTTGAACAGTTCGCAACTTCAGAAAGTGCGAACTACAAGATTTTTCAAAAAACTGAGTACTAGCCCATTTTTCTTTACAACGCCTACTTCTTTTTTATATGTTCGCTATAGAATGTGCAAACTATCCCTTTTTATAGCATTTATTGACAAAATTTTAAATTTTCATTTTTTGAACAGTTCGCAACTTCAGAAAGTGCGAACTATCAGATTTTTCAAAAAACTGAGTACTAGCCCATTTTTCTTTACAACGCCTACCTCATTTTTATATGTTTGCTATAAAAAGTGCAAACTATACCTTTTTATAGCATTTCTTGAAAAAATTTTGAATTTTCATTTTTTGAACATTCCGCACCTTCAAAAGCACGAAATAACATATTTTTCAAAAAACTGAGAACTAGCCCATTTTTCTTTACAACGCCTACCTCTTTTTATATGTTCGCTATAGAAAGTGAAAACTATCCCTTTTTATAGAATTTCTTGAAAAATTTTGAATTTTCATTTTTTGAACAGTTCGCAACTTCAGAAAGTGCGAACTACAAGATTTTTCAAAAAACTGAGAACTAGCCCATTTTTCTTTACAACGCCTACCTCTTCTTTATATGTTCGCTATAGAAAGTGCAAACTATCCCTTTTTATAGCATTTCTTGACATAATTTTGAATTTTTATTTTTTGAACAGTTCGCAACTTCAGAAAATGCGAACTACCAGATTTTTCAAAAAACTGAGTACTAGCCCATTTTTCTTTACAACGCCTACTTCTTTTTTATATTTCGCTATAGAAAGTGCAAACTATCCCTTTTTACAGCATTTCATGACAAAATTTTGAATTTTTATTTTTTGAACAGTCCGCACCTTCAGAAAGCACGAAATACCAGATTTTTCAAAAACTGATAACTAGCCCATTTTTCTTTACAACGCCTACCTCTTTTTTATATGTTCGCTATAGAAAGTGCAAACTATCCCTTTTTATAGCATTTCTTGACAAAATTTTGAATTTTTTCATTTTTTGAACAGTCCGCACCTTCAGAAAGCACGAAATACCAGATTTTTCAAAAACTGAGAAATAGCCCATTTTTCTTTACAACGCCTACCTCTTTTTTATATGTTCGTTATAGAAAGTGGAAACTATCCCTTTTTATAGCATTTCTTGACAAAATTTTGAATTTTCATTTTTTGAACAGTCCGCACCTTCAGAAAGCACGAAATACCAGATTTTTCAAAAAACTTAGAACTAGCCCATTTTTCTTTGCAACGCCTACCTCTTTTTTATATGTTCGCTATAGAAAGTGCAAACTATTCCTTTTTATAGCATTTCTTGACAAAATTTTGAATTTTCATTTTTTGAACAGTTCGCAACTTCAGAAAGTGCGAACTACCAGATTTTTCAAAAAACTGAATACTAGCCCATTTTTCTTTACAACGCCTACCTCTTCTTTATATGTTCGCTATAGAAAGTGCAAACTATTCCTTTTTATAGCATTTCTTGACATAATTTTGAATTTTTATTTTTACAACAGTCCGCACCTTCAGAAAGTACGAAATACCAGATTTTTCAAAAAACTGAGTACAAACCCATTTATCTTTACAACGCCTACCTCTTTTTCATATGTTCGCTATAGAAAGTGCAAACTATCCCTTTTTATAGAATTTCTTTACAAAAATTTTGAATTTTCATTTTTTGAACAGTTCGCAACTTCAGAAAGTGCGAACTACCAGATTTTTCATAAAACTGAGTACTAGCCCATTTTTCTTTACAAATCTACCTTTTTTTTATATGTTCGCTATAAAAAGTGCAAACTATCCCTTTTGATAGCATTTCTTGACAAAATTTTGAATATTCATTTTTACAACAGTCCACACCTTCAGAAAGCACGAAATACCAGATTTTTCAAAAAACTAAGAACTATCCCATTTTTCTTTACAACGCCTACCTCTTTTTTATATGTTCGCTATAGAAAGTGCAAACTATCCCTTTTTATAGCATTTCTTGACAAAATTTTGAATTTTCATTTTTTGAACAGTTCGCAACTTCAGAAAGTGCGAACTACAAGATTTTTCAAAAAACTGAGAACTAGCCCATTTATCTTTACAACGCCTACCTCTTTTTCATATGTTCACTATAGAAAGTGCAAACTATCCCTTTTTATAGAATTTCTTTACAAATTTTGAATTTTCATTTTTTGAACAGTTCGCAACTTCAGAAAGTGCGAACTACCAGATTTTTCAAAAAACTGAGAACTAGCCCATTTTTCTTTACAACGCCTACCTCTTTTTTATATGTTCGCTATAGAAAGTGCAAACTATCCCTTTTTATAGCATTTCTTGACATAATTTTGAATTTTTATTTTTTGAACATTTCGCAACTTCAGAAAGTGCGAACTACCAGATTTTTCAAAAAACTGAGTACTAGCCCATTTTTCTTTACAACGCCTACTTCTTTTTTATATTTCGCTATAGAAAGTGCAAACTATCCCTTTTTACAGCATTTCTTGACAAAATTTTGAATTTTCATTTTTTGAACAGTCCGCACCTTCAGAAAGCACGAAATACCAGATTTTTCAAAAAACTGAGAACTAGCCCATTTTTCTTTACAACGCCTACCTCTTCTTTATATGTTCGCTATAGAAAGTGCAAACTATCCCTTTTTATAAAATTTCTTGACATAATTTTGAATTTTTATTTTTTGAACAGTTCGCAACTTCAGAAAGTGCGAACTACCAGATTTTTCAAAAAACTGAGTACTAGCCCATTTTTCTTTACAACGCCTACTTCTTTTTATATTTCGCTATAGAAAGTGCAAACTATCCCTTTTTACAGCATTTCTTGACAAAATTTTGAATTTTCATTTTTTGAACAGTCCGCACCTTCAGAAAGCACGAAATACCAGATTTTTCAAAAAACTGAGAACTAGCCCATTTTTCTTTACAACGCCTACCTCTTTTTTATATGTTCGCTATAGAAAGTGAAACTATCCCTTTTTATAGCATTTCTTGACAAAATTTTGAATTTTCATTTTTTGAACAGTTCGCAACTTCAGAAAGTGCGAACTACAAGATTTTTCAAAAAACTGAGAACTAGCCCATTTATCTTTACAACGCCTACCTCTTTTTCATATGTTCGCTATATATAGAAAGTGCAAACTATCCCTTTTTATAAAATTTCTTTACAAAATTTTGAATTTTCATTTTTTGAACAGTCCGCACCTTCAGAAAGCACGAAATACCAGATTTTTCAAAAAACTGAGAACTAGCCCATTTTTCTTTGCAACGCCTACCTCTTTTTTATATGTTCGCTATAGAAAGTGCAAACTATCCCTTTTTATAGCATTTCTTGACAAAATTTTGAATTTTTATTTTTTGAACAGTCCGCACCTTCAGAATGTACGAAATACCAGATTTTTAAAAAAACTGAGAACTAGCCCATTTTTGTTTACAACGCTTACCTCTTTTTTATATGTTCGCTATAGAAAGTGGAAACTATCCCTTTTTACAGCATTTCTTGACAAAATTTTGAATTTTCATTTTTTGAACATTCCGCACCTTCAGAAAGCACGAAATACCAGATTTTTCAAAAAACTGAGAACTAGCCCATTTTTCTTTACAACGCCTACCTCTTCTTTATATGTTCGCTATAGAAAGTGCAAACTATCCCTTTTTATAGCATTTCTTGACAAATTTTGAATTTTCATTTTTTCAACAGTTCGCAACTTCAGAAAGTGCGAACTACCAGATTTTTTAAAAAACTGAATACTAGCCCATTTTTCTTTACAACGCCTACCTCATTTTTATATGTTCGCTATAAAAAGTGCAAACTATCCCTTTTTATAGCATTTCTTGACAAAATTTTGAATTTTCATTTTTACAACAGTCCGCACCTTCAGAAAGCACGAAATACCAGATTTTTCAAAAAACTGAGTACAAACCCATTTAACTTTACAACGCCTATCTCTTTTTCATATGTTCGCTATAGAAAGTGCAAACTATCCCTTTTTATAGAATTTCTTTACAAAAATTTTGAATTTTCATTTTTTGAACAGTTCGCAACTTCAGAAAGTGCGAATTACCAGATTTTTCAAAAAACTGAGTACTAGCCCATTTTTCTTTACAAATCTACCTTTTTTTTATATGTTCGCTATAAAAAGTGCAAACTATCCCTTTTTATAGCATTTCTTGACAAAATTTTGAATATTCATTTTTACAACAGTCCACACCTTCAGAAAGCACGAAATACCAGATTTTTCAAAAAACTGAGTACAAACCCATTTATCTTTACAACGCCTACCTCTTTTTTATATGTTCGCTATAGAAAGTGCAAACTATTTCTTTTTATAGAATTTCTTTACAAAATTTTGAATTTTCATTTTTTGAACAGTTCGCAACTTCAGAAAGTACGAACTACCAGATTTTTCAAAAAACTTAGTACTAGCCCATTTTTCTTTACAAATCTACCTTTTTTTTATATGTTCGCTATTAAAAGTGCAAACTATCCCTTTTTATAGCATTTCTTGACAAAATTTTGAATTTTCATGTTTTGAACAGTCCGCACTTTCAAAAAGCACGAAATACCAGATTTTTCAAGAACTGAGAACTAGCCCATTTTTCTTTACAACGCATACCTCTTTTTCATATATTCGCTATAGAAAGTGCAAACTATCCCTTTTTATAGCATTTCTTGACAAAATTTTGAATTTTCATTTTTTGAACAGTTCGCAACTTCAGAAAGTGCGAACTACCAGATTTTTCAAAAAACTGAATACTAGCCCATTTTTCTTTACAACGCCTATTTCTTTTTTATATGTTCGCTATAGAAAGTGCAAACTATCCCTTTTTATAGAATTTCTTGACAAAATTTTGAATTTTCATTTTTTGAACAGTCTGCACCTTCAGAAAGCACGAAATACCAGATTTTTCAAAAAACTGAGTACTAGCCCATTTTTCTTTACAACGCCTACTTCTTTTTTATATGTTCGCTATAGAAAGTGCAAACTATCCCTTTTTACAGCATTTCTTGACAAAATTTTGAATTTTCATTTTTTGAACAGTCCGCACCTTCAGAAAGCACGAAATACCAGATTTTTCAAAAAACTGAGAACTAGCCCATTTTTCTTTACAACGCCTACCTCTTTTTTATATGTTCGCTATAGAAAGTGCAAACTATCCCTTTTATAGCATTTCTTGACAAAATTTTGAATTTTCATTTTTTGAACAGTTCGCAACTTCAGAAAGTGCGAACTACAAGATTTTTCAAAAAACTAAGAACTAGCCCATTTATCTTTACAACGCCTACCTCTTTTTCATATGTTCGCTATAGAAAGTGCAAACTATCCTTTTTATAGAATTTCTTTACAAAATTTTGAATTTTCATTTTTTGAACAGTTCGCAACTTCAGAAAGTGCGAACTACCATATTTTTCAAAAAACTGAATACTAGCCAATTTTTCTTTACAACGCCTACCTCTTTTTTATATGTTCGCTATAGAAAGTGCAAACTATCCCTTTTTATAGCATTTCTTGACAAAATTTTCAATTTTCATGTTTTGAACAGTCCGCACTTTCAGAAAGCACGAAATACCAGATTTTTCAAAAACTGAGAACTAGCCCATTTTTCTTTACAACGCCTACCTCTTCTTTATATGTTCGCTATAGAAAGTGCAAACTATCCCTTTTTATAGCATTTCTTGACAAAATTTTGAATTTTCATTTTTTGAACAGTTCGCAACTTCAGAAAGTGCGAACTACCAGATTTTTAAAAAAACTGAATACTAGCCCATTTTTCTTTACAACGCCTACCTCATTTTTATATGTTCGCTATAAAAAGTGCAAACTATCCCTTTTTATAGCATTTCTTGACAAAATTTTGAATTTTCATTTTTACAACAGTCCGCACATTCAGAAATCACGAAATACCAGATTTTTCAAAAAACTGAGTACAAACCCATTTATCTTTACAACGCCTACCTCTTTTTCATATGTTCGCTATAGAAAGTGCAAATTATCCCTTTTTATAGAATTTCTTTACAAAATTTTGAATTTTCATTTTTTGAACAGTTCGCAACTTCAGAAAGTGCGAACTACCAGATTTTTCAAAAAACTGAGTACGAGCCCATTTTTCTTTACAAATCTACCTTTTTTTTGATATGTTCGCTATAAAAAGTGCACACTATCCCTTTTTATAGCATTTCTTGACAAAATTTTTAATTTTCATTTTTTGAACAGTCCGCACTTTCAGAAAGCACGAAATACCAGATTTTTCAAAAAACTGAGAACTAGCCCATTTTTCTTTACAACACCTACCTCTTTTTTATATGTTCGCTATAGAAAGTGCAAACTATCCCTTTTTATAGCATTTCTTGACAAAATTTTGAATTTTCATGTTTTGAACAGTCCGCACTTTCAGAAAGCACGAAATACCAGATTTTTCAAAAACTGAGAACTAGCCCATTTTTCTTTACAACGCCTACCTCTTCTTTATATGTTCGCTATAGAAAGTGCAAACTATCCCTTTTTATAGCATTTCTTGACAAAATTTTGAATTTTCATGTTTTGAACAGTCCGCACTTTCAGAAAGCACGAAATACCAGATTTTTCAAGAACTGAGAACTAGCCCATTTTTCTTTACAACGCCTACCTCTTCTTTATATGTTCGCTATAGAAAGTGCAAACTATCCCTTTTTATAGCATTTCCTGACAAAATTTTGAATTTTCATTTTTTGAACAGTTCGCAACTTCAGAAAGTGCGAACTACAAGATTTTTCAAAAAACTGAGAACTAGCCCATTTATCTTTACAACGCCTACCTCTTTTTCATATATTCGCTATAGAAAGTGCAAACTATCCCTTTTTATAGAATTTCTTTACAAAATTTTGAATTTTCATTTTTTGAACAGTTCGCAACTTCAGAAAGTGCGAACTACCATATTTTTCAAAAAACTGAATCCTAGCCCATTTTTCTTTACAACGCCTACCTCTTTTTTATATGTTCGCTATAGAAAGTGCAAACTATCCCTTTTTATAGCATTTCTTGACAAAATTTTGAATTTTCATTTTTTGAACAGTCTGCACCTTCAGAAAGCACGAAATACCAGATTTTTCAAAAAACTGAGTACTAGCCCATTTTTCTTTACAACGCCTACTTCTTTTTTATATGTTCGCTATAGAAAGTGCAAACTATCCCTTTTTACAGCATTTCTTGACAAAATTTTGAATTTTCATTTTTTGAACAGTCCGCACCTTCAGAAAGCACGAAATACCAGATTTTTCAAAAAACTGAGAACTAGCCCATTTTTCTTTACAACGCCTACCTCTTTTTTATATGTTCGCTATAGAAAGTGCAAACTATCCCTTTTATAGCATTTCTTGACAAAATTTTGAATTTTCATTTTTTGAACAGTTCGCAACTTCAGAAAGTGCGAAC
>JBBBVM010001063.1:0-33245 GCA_037355625.1 Petunia x hybrida | reverse complement strand
TAAAGGGAATCAAAGGATAAAGCGGTTGTTGATTAGCCGTACTAATTTTTAGAAAAGGTAAGTGTTTATATCCATTTCTTTGGAGGCACCTGGCCTCGTGGATTTTCTACCACGTGTTCCTTACGTGTGTAGATGCCGATAGGTGTACTCATTACGCCTTAGCTTTGAATTTACATTGTATATTATATGTTATGCCCTGTTGTTGGTATTGCATTGAGCATATGAGCATTGCACTCTGGTTTTGAGCATTGCATATACTTTCCTGTAATCGATGAGAGTCCCGAGCCGGTGAAGGGTCATTATTGCATATACTTCCCGGCTGGCGATGAGAGTCCCGCACCGGTGAAGGGTCACTATTGCATATACTTCCCGGTTGGCGATGAGAGTCCCGCACCGGTAAAGAGTCATCATTGCATATACTTCCCGGTAATCGATGAGAGTCCCGAGCCGGTGAATGGTCATTATTGCATATACTAACCGGTTGGCGATGAGAGTCCCGCACCGGTGAAGAGTCATCGTTGCATATACTTCCCGGTAATCGATGAGAGTCCCGAGCCGGTGAAGGGTCATTATTGCATATACTTCCCGGTTGGCGATGAGAGTCCCGCACCGATGAAGAGTCATCATTGCATATACCTCCTGGTAATCGATGAGAGTCCCGAGCCGGTGAAGGGTCATCTTTGCATATACCTCCTGGTAGACGATGAGAGTCCCGCGCTGGAGATAGGTATCAGGCATATGTGACTGCATTGCATCGTGCCGCATTCATCCCATCTCATTGCACCGCATACTGACTATTGTGTGTATTGTGTTGTATTTTATGTATGCAGTATGTATACTATGTTGTGGACATATGTCAGTTTGCCTATATATTTCTGGCTCGTATTCTGGGTTGCGGGGATCGGGTTGCACGCCGCAACGGTATAAATATATGGATCGGGTTACACGCCGCAATGGTATAAATATATGGATCGGGTTGCACGTCGTAACGGTATAAATATATGGATCGGGTTGCACGCCGCAATAGGATGAATATATGGATCGGGTTGCACGCCGCAACAGGATGTATTTCTGATTGTTAATGTGTTCGGGATACCTATATGTTTTTGCTATCTTACGTTCCTGGTTGTTGATGAGTTTGTCATTCCATACGTGTTTCTAGTTATTATCTGGCTTTGCCTTTTTATAATTTAAATAAGAGGAATTTGGTTTATCTGTTTCTTTTCTCCTTGGCTAGCTATCCTATCCTTTGAGGTGGCTAGTCTGCCCCACTTATTGAGTCCTTGTGACTCACCCTTTTTTGTTGTTTGTTTCTTATCTATCTATTTCGTTTCGGCAAGTTCGCTCCAGGATTGAGTTCGCCACGTTGTGAAGGAGCGAAGACGACTTCAGCAGTCAGGGTGAGCCAGCTTTCATTTCGGATGGCCACCAGTTTATTGTTCATTATTTAAGATGCATTTTGCTCCCTTCAGGAGGTATCTGTCTTCTTTTGTACTCTTAGATGTCTAAGTCTGGATAGCCCTAAACCTAGTATATCGGGTAGTCAGCTGTAATTTTTTTTTTGTACAGCTTAGAGGTATTAGTATGTCAGTGTTTTTTTAGTATTGTTCTTATTTATAAATTGAATTTATATATTTTCCTAATTTAATTGGTAAGGGTTCTAATGAAACGACCTCGGTTGGTCGTTTCGGAAGTTAGGACTCTGATTGGCGTGCCGATAATTTTAAAATATTTATAATGTCCATTAGGACCTGTCTGTAAAATTTAGCCAAATCAGACTTCGTTTGGTAGGCATCGGAAGAAGATTTCAGTTTTTATTGACAATAAATATTAAAAAGAGATTTTTGACCTCAGTTTTGGCGAACGAACTCCGATTCGAAATCCGAAAGTGCCGTTAGGTTCGTATGATTATTTTTTACTTTTTTGAACTTTCGAAAGTGAATTTCGATGTTGTTCGGCTAGTTTCCGCTAAAATGCTGAAAAAAATAATTTGACTTTTTCTATTTAAATTCGCATCTTGAGTTTCGAGAGTCCAATTTGAGATCCGCCTTCGCGAGTATGTTACATATATTTTGTATAACTTGTATGCAAAATTTGGGATTACTTCGAATATCGTAGGGTACCGTTTTAATTTTTACCGTAACAGTGAATTTTAAAGGAAAAAAAAAGACTAAAGGCAAAACACAAAAAGACAAAAAATGAAAGAAAATGCAAGGTGAACAAGTGACCATGGGCGGTGGCCCTTATCTAGTTTACAACTACGGAACAGAAATGAAACGAAGCATAATAGAAACGAGAACAAAAGTAGAGAAAGGAAAAAAAATGCCAGAAAATGAGAAAAAGAGCCGGAGAAAAGTAGAATTTTCACCCCGAAACATTCAGGTAATGATCCTAATATATTATTTAAGTTTATTACGTGTGTTTGAATATGTTTTAACGATAAAACTTGAAATATTAGACATCGTTTTAATAAGTTCAACTTATAATTTAAAGGGTGAATTGGACCCCGATAGTGGAACTGATTATAGATTCGTACTCAGTGAGTTATGGGCAACATATAAATGTAATTTATTTGGGGTTTGGTTATGTGACCTTAAACCCTGTACATAGGCCTGGCCTGCGTATTGCGTATGCGAATAGGGTATCAGGTTCCTAACTGGATTGCCCTAAGATGTGACGAATGAAGCCTTTAGCCTCATTTGATATATTTTCTGCTTATTGAATAGAGTTGGATCGTTTGACAATGAAACCAAAGGAAAGCGGTTATTGAGTGGATGTACTTACTTTGCAACAAGGTAAGTGTTTATATCCATTTCTTTGGAGGCACTTGGTCTCGTGGATTTTCTACCACGTGTTTCCTTACGTGTGTAGCTGCCTATAGGCGTACTCATTACGCCGTAGTTTTGAATTTACACTGTACATTATATGTTTATTTTTCAGTGACATTTGCTCCCTTCAGGAGGTATTTATTTTCTTCTGTACTCTTAGATGTCTAGTCTGGATAGCCCTAAACCTAGTATGTTGGGTAGTCAGCTGTAATTTCTTTTGTACAGATTAGAGGTATCAGTATGTCTGTGCTTCTTTTTCTAAGTCTTGTTCCTATTTATGAATTGAATTATATTTATTTTCCTAATTTAATTGGTATGGGTTCGCCCGACGGGTCTAGGGGAGGATGTCGGGTGCCCGCACGTGATTCTGCAATCATGAGATAATGTCCGTGGAGTAGCTTATGAAGGTCGTTCAAGTTCTTTTGTTATCTGTGCGAATTTTTCTTTAGACTTAGGCTCGTTCGAGGACGAACGAGAGTTTAAGTGGAGGAGAATGAAACAACTTCGGTTAGTCGTTTCGGAAGTTAGGACTCCGATTGGCCTGCCGATAATTTAAAAATATCCGAAATATCCATTAGGACATGTCTGTAAAATTTGAGCTACATCAGACCTCGTTTGGTACGTATCGGAAGAAGATTTCAGTTTTTTTGTTAATAAATATTAAAAAGAGATTTTTGAACTCGGTTTTGGCGAACGATCTCCGATTCGAAATCCGAAAGCACCGCTAGGTTCGTATTATTTTTCTAACTTTTATGAACTTTCAACAGTTAATTTCGATGTTGTTCGGCTAGTTCCCGCTAAAATGCCGAAAGTTAAATAATTTGACTTTTTTCCATTTAAATTCGCTTCTTGAGTTTCGGGAACCCGATCTGAGATCCGCCTTCGCGAGTATGTTACATATATTTTGTATAACTCGTATGCAAAAGTTGGAATTATTTCGAATATCGTAGGACACTGTTTTAATTTTCGTTAAGAAAAAAAATAAAAAAAAAAAAAAAAAAAAGGAGAAAAGACAAAACAAAGAAGACAAAAGTTATAGGCGGTTGGATGAGCTTCTAATTAAGCTTTAAGAGCTTTACATAAGCTCATAATTGATAGGAAAGGATAGAAACAGAGAAAATAAACCGAAATAGAGAAACACGAGAAACAGAGATGACACAGCGAGAAAAATGCTAGAATATGAGAATAGAGCTGGAGAAAAGATAGAATTTTCACCCCGAAATATTCAGGTAATGATCTTAATATATTATTTGAGTTTATTACGTGTGTTTGAATATTTTAACGGTAAAACTTTGAATATTAGACATCGTTTTAATAAGTTCAATTAATAGTTTAAAGTGTCAAATGGACCCCGATATTGGAATTAATTATATATTCGTACTCAGTGAGTTATGGGCAACACATAAATATAATTTATTTAGGGTTTGATTATGTGACCATAAACCCTGTACATAGGCCTGACCTGCCTTTTGCGTATGTGAATAGGGTATCAGGTTCCTAACCGGATTGCTCTAAAATGTGAGGAATGAATCCTTTAGCCTAAGTTGATATATTTTTCTGCTTATTGAAACCAGTGGGATCGTTTGGCAATGGAACCAAAGGATAAAAGCGGTTATTGATTAGCAATGCTAACTTTTGGAAGAGATAAGTGTTTATATCCATTTCTTTGGAGGCACTTGGTCTCGTGGATTTTCTACCACGTGTTTCCTTACGTGTGTAGCTGCCGATAGGCGTACTCATTACGCCTTAGCTTTGAATTTACATTGTATATTATATGTTATGCCCTGTTGTTGGTATTGCATTGAACATATGAGCATTGCACTCTGGTTTTGAGCATTGCATATACTTCCCGGTTGATGATGAGAATCCCGCACCGGCGAAGGGTCATTATTGCATATACTTCCCGGTTGGCGATGAAAGCCCCGCACCGGAGAAGGGTCATCATTGCATATACTTCCCGGTTGGCGATGAGAGTCCCGCACCGGTGAAGGGTCATCATTGCATATACTTCCCGGTTGGCGATGAGAATCCCGCATCGGTGAAGGGTCACTATTGCATATACTTCCCGGTTGTCGATGAGAGTTCCGCACCGGTGAAGGGTCACTATTGCATATACTTCCCGGTTGGCGATGAGAGTCCCGCACAGGTGAAGGGTCATTATTGCATATACTTCCCGTTTTGGTGATGAGAGTCCCGCACCGGTGAAGGATCATTATTGCATATACTTTCCGGTAATCGATGAGAGTCCCGAGCCGGTGAAGGGTCATCATTGTATACTTCCCGGTAATCTATGAGAGTCCTGAGCCGGTGAAGGGTCATCTTTGCATATATCTCCTGGTAGACGATGAGAGTCTCGTGTCGGAGATAGTTATCAGGTATATATGACTGCATTGCATTGTACCGCATTCATCCCATCTCATTGCACCGCATACTGACTATTTTGTGTATTGTGTTTTATGTATGCGGTTTGTACACTATGTCGTGGACATATCTCAGTTTACCTATATATTTCTGGCCCGTATTCTGGGTTGCGGGGATCGGTTTGCACGCCGCAACAGGATGAATATATGGATCGGGTTGCACGCCGTGACGGTATAAATATATGGATCGGTTTGCACTCCGCGACGATATGAATATATGGATCGGGTTGCACGCCGCAACAGGATAATTATATGGATCGGGTTGGACGCCGCAACAGGATGTATTTCTGATTGTTGATGTGTTCGGGATATCTATATGTTTTGGTTATCTTACGTTCCTGGATGTTCATGTGTTTGCCATTTCATATGTGTTTCCGGTTATTATCTGGCTCTGCCTTTTTATAATTTAAATAAGAGGAATTTGGCATATCTATTTTTTTTCTCCCTGGCTAGCTATCCTATTCTTTGAGGTGGCTAGTCTGCCACACTTATTGAGTCCTTTTGACTCACCCTTGTTTGTTGTTTGTTTTTGTCTATCTATTTCGTTTCGGCAGGCTCGCTCCAGAATTGAGTTCCCCACGTTGTGAATGAGCGAAGACGACTTCAGCTGTCAGGGTGAGCCAGCTTTCATTCCGTATGCCCACACGGCCTAATCGGATTCCGGATCGTGTCACAACTGGAGCTGCTAGGGCAAATTTTGGAGGCTTCAGGACCTGTTTGCAAGCTCACTGCCTCAGAACCAGAAAATGCTCACCGCGATCGCGAGACATTGGATGCGATCGCGCAAGGTCAAGAAGCTTCTCAACGCGATCGCGAGATATCAGACGCGATCGCGCAAGGACGAAAAGATGAACAACGCGATCGCGCAAGGACGAAAAGATGAACAACGCGATCGCGAGGCATTAGACACGATCGTGCAGGAAGCTGACAAGGGTTGAAGGCAATTGTCTTTTCGATCGCGTGACCATAGCCGCGATTGCGAAGCTCTTGTTACTCATGCCATGCGATCGCGCGTGTCCTAGCGCGATAGCACTGTGGCGATAACGAATATCATCAATGAACTTTAATTTATTAGGAAGTTACTAGGTCTAGGAGTTGCTATATAAACCTCATTTCTCCATTGCGGTAATCCATATGATTTGACAAAAAGCAATATACAATTTATTCTCTTGCCTTATTATTTTCTTGCTCTAAGTCTGGATTGTTGTGGCCAGCCAGAGTTCAAGCTTGTTCTTTACCCAAAATAAGCATTTTCTTACTATGTTCTCTATTTTATTCATTGTTGCTTCACTTGTATTGTTACTCACTTTCTTGATTTTGATTAATTTCTTAATATAATTAAATTGTTTGTAGCAGAAATAATAAATTTAATTGGTTAAAGTTTCAATTCTAAAATTTAAGTCAAACAGTTTGGTACCCAACGAGGGGCCCAAGAATTGTTAATTATTCAGATATCTCTTTAATTCTTCACTTGCTCTTTGCCAAATCTGTTTATCATGTTAGGAACAGGGCAAACTCTACACAACCTTCCATGCCAAACTCAAGACTTTGCAGTCAAGGCCGACCTCTAACGAGAATTCCCAGTCCAGTCAGCACTACGCCAGGTGTGGAAAAGAATGATGGCTAACTTCATGACATGGAAACAACAGTGGGAAAGGCAGCTCGAGGCTACGCTAATGTCGACAGTTTTAAAGAACTATGAGAACTACAGTTCTGGAGAGGAAAAATGCAGAAAGTGAGGATCCCATTGATTCAGGAACTGAGGGACTCCTTGGAGATGCAAGCGTAAGAAACACTATGAAAAGAGATTAGAGAACAAGGAGATCAAATAAATTATGTCTGAGGGCACCAATCATTATCAAAGAGGTCATTTCAAACAAATATTCTCAATAGCCGTGTAAGCCAAACACTGCTCCCTTGCCAATTCTGAAAAGTAGGGATATGTCTTGCAAAAATTTTGTTTGTGTTCTCTAGTTGATGAGTCTAGTTAAATTCTGGTGTTCATTGTTAAAACCCTGCCTAAACCCTTTATTGCTTATTAAATTGCTCATATTGTCCATCAGTTTTATATTTACTTACATTTTTCCTTTACTAAAAACTTTTTGAAACCTCAAAAGAAATGCCTTTTATTTACTTTGGAAGCAAACCCAAAGATAATGTATGTTTCTCTTAATTGACCCTTGAACTTTTTGTTGTTATTGTAGCTCCCCCGTAACTTTTTACTTTAGTAATTAAGGCTCGACACTTGGCTATTAAGTGCTAATTATATTTTATTGAATAAAATCATACGTCACTTCTAGTATGAGACATTGCACATGAGAACACGAACAATCTGATAATTTTAGATTTGTCAGAGTAATTTGACAGCTACGGTCTTCCTAGGTACAGAAATCAAGTCTAGCTTGATAAGAAGTAATTAATGAAGGTAGGATTCCAGGGGCTGACCGTTATAAACATTAATTTACATGGTTACGATCCTTCTATTATGCTTCGTAGAGTAATTATACATTCTCATTAATAGAGATATTATTAGGCCTTGTAATAACTATATAAATTTTTTTTTTTGTTCATTTGTAACCCATCTGATTTCTTCTAAAACCAATAATAATCTCTCATACAAACTACTAAAAAAAATTGGAAATAGCAATAGAATATTTTTGTTGCTAAGCTACCAATTCGTCACTAAACATGAATACTGTCGCTATTTTCCTTTTTTCATCGTTAGTCCAAAGTTAATATCGTTGTAGCTAAGTCTATCAGTCAAAATCCACCGTCAAAATATGATTCTTTTGTAGTAACTCTCTCTCTCTACTCTTTTTACTCTACGGTTACATTTCAAGATCTGTTGTTGTAGTCCCTGAGCATTGCATTAAGAAGTCTTTATTTACTCATTTTTTTACTTTATCATATGTGTTTACTTTACTCTACTTAGGTTGATAACTAATAGTCTATATACAATTATATTCTTGCGGCCCAAATACAAATTTAACTGTATAATCTATTAAGTTGAGTTTTGGCTAAATAGTCTGTCGCCCATCATGGGGTCAGGAGTTATCAATTGTTCCAAGACCTCGTTAATTCTCACATGTTCTTTTTCCAAGATGTTTATCGTGTTGGAAACAAAGGAAAACACATCTGAAAAATAGGAAGGAAAAAAAGAAGAAAGTGACATTCAAGATATCGTGGATATGCCAGTTAAACCCGATGATCCAGGTCCCGAGAATTCAACCATTGACCAGCTTAACTTTGTAGATCTCTTCAAAGAGAATTCCGAGAGGAAATGGTACATGAACTTGGAACTCAGTCACGACTACTGGTGAATTTTTGAATTTCTTACAATCTAACCATAACATCTTCCTTTGGAGTTAAATATATTAGAGAAATTTCTCAAGAGTCTCTCACACTCTTAATGTGAATCCTACTTATCCTCATATCAAGAAAAAAAAAGAAATCAGGGACCAGTCAGGGATAAAATTATATTCGGTGAGGTGGACAAGTTGCTAAAAGATGATTCAATTTGAAAGGTGTACTACCCCGACTGATTAGCCAACGTGGTGGTGGTGCAAAAAAAAAAAAAACAACAAGTGGAGAATTTGTATAGACTTTAAGTATTTTAAAAGGCTTGCCCAAAGGATATGTAATTACTATACCCAGCATAAATCAACTCATGGACGCGACGGATGGACATAAAATGCTAAGTTTTTGGGATATAATAAGATTTGAATGGTTCAAGATGACCAAGAAAATATGTCCTTCATAATAGAATGGGAAACTTATTGCTATAACATAATTCCCTTCTTTTTGAAGAATCCAGGGGTGGCCTTCCAAGGGTTGGTCAATTAAATTTTTAAATATCACATTGGAAATACTATGGAAGTTATGTGTATGATATATTGGTGAATGTCGTCATGCACAGGATCATGCTGACCATTTGACAAAGGATAATACGTGTGTTTGAAGTCTTATCAGGAAAAAATTTCTTGGGCTTTATTGTGTCTGACAGAGGCATAGAAGTTAATCTAGACAAGATTAAAGCAATAGAGGACATTCTAGTTGTGTTAATTAGCAAGAAGGTTATGGAACTATTAGGTGCTCTTGGAAGGTTCATCTCGAGATCCTCAAAGAGAGGTCATAGATTCTTTTCAATATCAAATAATAAAAGGACTTTGAATAGACACGTGAGTGTCAGCAAACACTAAGGGGCCTAAAGAAATATTTGTCTAGCCCATTGTTGTTAAGAAAACCAGATAATGGTGAGTAATTATCGTTGTACTTGGCAGTTTCTGAAGTGGTAGAAGAAATATTCTTAGTATTAGTTTTTCATTGATGTTGTGTCTTTTTAATGGGTCGGCGGCTTAATTAATAAAGGGTGAATTACACAAATATACAACCCTAATAAAAAATTTACAGAAAATACCGATACTATTCCATTTTACGAAACATACCAATAGTTTCTTCACAAAACATATACAAGTTTCAACAAAACCATGAAAATGAAGCTTTCTTCTTCTCCCCCAAGCCACTGCCTCAGTTTCAGGTGGCCAGTCGCCGGCCGCCGGTGGCAGGTGGCGGGAAATCTTTTTTTTTTTTTTTTTTTGTAAATCTGGAAAACATACAAAACGACTAATTTATACTTTAAAAAAATAATTTAACCAATAAAAAAATACATAAACATACATACACAACAAAAAATATTCCAAACATACAATTGAAAATGTAAAAATACAGAAAATATACAATAACAATACAAAAAATACAATAGCCATTTGAAACGATTTTAATGTGTATTTAGACACAAAAAATACACATACACATTAATACAAAAAGGTATATACATATATACACAAAAACAACAATATACAAAGATATTCAAAAAAAATTTAATGTATTGATGCACCAAAAACATACACATAATACAAAACCTTATACACGTTTATACAAATAAAATACACATAAAACCAAAAAAAATGATGGAGGAGCAGATCGGAGCAGTGGCAGCAGCCGCCGTAAGAATAGAAGTAGCGATTGGGGGGGGTTCCGGCGAGGGGGAGGGTACGACGGGGTGGGGGTGGATAGGTGGAGGAGGGAAGAGAAAGAGGGAGAAGAAATTAGGGTTTTGAGTTTGGGAGAGTGGGAAATGAAAATGGTATGTTTTGTAAAAATGTAGAAAGTATTGTTATGTAGGGTAAATATTTAAAAGTATTGGTATATTATGTAATTAAGCTATTAGGGTAGTCATATGGTGTAAATTTTCCATTAATAAATGAGATGGGCCCATTCAGCATGTTTTACAGAACAACAATATCTCAAAACCTTAGCTTTTAGTCCTTTGATGAATTTTGATAACTTAGAGGAGATCCATGAATTTGGAGGTCGATCCTTGTTATATTAATATTAATTCAGCTTAAGTTAACAAAATAGTGCGGAAACTTATCTCTAATGGTATAAATAAACCCTAGGTTGAATCCCTAATCTAAAACTCTCAAAACATCCAAGTGTTGATGGGTGCTCTCAATTCTGAAATTCAAAAACTTTTTATAAAGTGGGGCTTGTGCCATGGGCTTTTCTACTAATTATGAAATTACGGTGAAAGGACACGTCTAATAGCCTTGCTCACGCGGCGAGCTCGGTTGTGAGAGAGCTTCCTATTTCCTTTTATTTGTTCTAAGGGAGCTTCATATTCATTATTCTTGGTTGATTTTAAACCTTAGACCTTCATACTTTGTTTCAACTTTGCTAGATGTCACAAAATTAATTATTCTTTATCCATATAAAATGAATTAAAACTTGAGGTCTCATTTGATTCACAATTATCACTATTAAATTTTTATATTCTTATTTATAGTTTTCTAAAATCTAAAAAGTTTGAGGGTTGTTGCAGAAACTCCAATTTATAGGGAAAAAGGGGGTTAGCTACAATTAAGCGTGATGATGCAATCTAGAAGTAGTCCAAATTCTTATTTTTAAATATTCAAGATATAATCCAGCCACCAACAAAAGAAAAAGTAAAAAAAGAGTGAAAAATAGGATATACTAACATAATATGAATGATCCAAAAAATTTAAATTGATAAAAAATAATGGTACTTTCCTCCATCCAATGCTCAATAGTCATAATAGATGAGAAATTTTGATCGCGATCCCTCCCTAAGTCTCACTAAGGTGGTGGTGAGACAAACTGATCACTCCTATCTGTGGCGCAAGCAATCGGCGAAATAGAGTTTTTAAGCTCGAAACTTAACAACTTTGATACCATGTAATAGAAAAAATATGTTGAATAACTTGTCTATTCTGTCCACTAAACTCTAATTAAGAAAAGAAAAATTAAGAAAATAAATAAATATTTATATTAAGCTATGTTCATTCCGCAACAATAAGAAATATAAAGAGGAGATAAAGCTTTTCTTATTTGTATTGTTCAAAAGTGAAGTACACTTTGTCAGAATGTAATCACCCTAAAGTTACAACTCTCATGGATTCATTGAATGGAATGTATATGAGAATTGAATGGACAACATGATTTTCAGCGAATGGACATCCACTATTAAATGAATCTATAACATAACATAAACATAATCGTAATTATGTATTTATTGTCACTGATAAGTAGATATGTTACATTTGTTATCAAATTTTTACTAATCATTAAGCACATATTCCAAAGTTTATGCTGTTATTTAGAAATATAATAAAATGTTTACAGTTAAAAGTTATTTTTCCCCACTTCTTTTGTCTAATTCACTCAAACTTGAATCAATCTTGGTCACTAATTTATTTTTTATTTTTTAAGTAAAGGACACTAAGCTGACTAATTTTATTAAGGGAGATTTACACAAATATACAACCCTAACACTATATTTACAAAAAAATAGCAATACTTTATAACTTTACACAATATAATAATAGTTTTTTCACATTCCATACACATATTTCAACAAACCTATCATTTATGGTTTCATCTCTTTCTTCCTTACTTTCTCTACCCAACCACCCACCCAACACTGCCTGGAGGTGGCTGCCACCACTCACCAGCGCCGGCCAGCCACCGCTGACCACTGAAAAGCCGCCGCCGGCCACCGCTGCCACCACCGGATTTTTTTTTTTGGATCTACAAGATGTAACATACAAAAATACAAATATATACATTGCAAAACTTAAAAATTTACTGTTTTGAAACTATACACAACCAAATATACAAAAACATACAAAAGATATACACTACACATACAAAAAAAATACAAAAAATACAAATACAAATAACTATCCATTCTACACAAACATACAACAACATACACATATATACAAACACATACACATACAAAAAAGGGGTGGATATAGACATTTGTATACAAAATACAAAAATATACGAACGGTGAAGGAGGATGAGAACTTTTAATTTCCAAAGTCGTACATGACGAAGGAAGATGAGGAGAACTTTTTCCTGCAAGCACCAAAGTGTGGAGCATGTCAGAAAACATCCAAATAAACAAGTGCCCCACAATAGCCATTAAGTTATCTGAACCTGGATTAATGTCTTCTGCATCTTGCACTTTATGGATGCTCATGTTCTCTTCATCATTTTCAGGAACATCTTTCCCCAGTGTAAGCGAAGTTGATTTGAACTGACAATAAGCTGAGCACCGCTGCATTGCGGCGGCAGAAGCTCCAGAGATCAGTGAGGAGAGACAGCGGGGGGTGACGGTCGTTCTGAATGTCCTGATATTTAGAACATTTATCAGTGAGCCTTCTCGGGCAATTACGTCTGTTGTGCACCAATGGTTGGTGGCGTAGGTTGCATATGTAGGAGACGGCTGTTTGTGCTCACAATGGGACGACTTTAGCTCGTGTGATAACGAGCACTTTTGCGTCCGACTTCGAATGTCTCTGCTTAGTTACTCGAGTATTTAAAACTTTCTGGCACTATGCGAATGGGCGTTCTCGTCGGCATGTAGGTGCAAGTGTTGAATTAACGAGTTCAATGTACGAGTAATGCGTTGTGGCTGAGCTAGAAGCGAGTAGTGTACCCTACTTTTTATAGCGAAAAGTGAGTGTATCACTTCAGCTGAGGTTTGATCGGGGCTATGAATAGTTGGATCATATATGGATCTGAATAAATAAGTAAAACTGACCAAAATACATGTCTTGAGTATATGGGTTTAATCGAGCCTTTCAAGAGTAGTACTTCTTTAGCCAAGTGACGTTCCAGATATTTGGAATGGATGTTCCTTCCATGTCTTCAAGAACATACGAACCTTTTCTAGCTATGTCTCGAACTTTGTAGGGCCATTCCCAATTTGGGGCGAGTTTGCCTGCACTACCCTGCTTGATATTCTGAGTAACTTTGCAAAGGACGAGATCCCCTATGTTAAGGACCATAGATTAGCCCTTGCATTGTAATACTGCTCCACACGTTGCTTCTGCACCGCGAGGCGTATGGCCGCTATTTCTCGCCATTCATCAAAAGTATTGAGGTAGGCTTACAAAGCTTCGTCATTGGATATGAATAAGGCGTGGAGCCTTGTAAACATAAAGAAAGGGGCTGTGTGCCTTTTACAAATAATGACAATAGAAGAAAATAAGAAAGGAGAAAATACATGTCTTGAGTATATGGGTTTAATCGAGCCTTTCAAGAGTAGTACTTCTTTAGCCAAGTGACGTTCCAGATATTTGGAATGGATGTTCCTTCCATGTCTTCAAGAACATACGAACCTTTTCTAGCTATGCCTCGAACTTTGTAGGGCCATTCCCAATTTGGGGCGAGTTTGCCTGCACTACCCTGCTTGATATTCTGAGTAACTTGCAAAGGACGAGATCCCCTATGTTGAAGGACCATAGATTAGCCCTTGCGTTGTAATACTGCTCCACACGTTGCTTCTACACCGCGAGGCGTATGGCCGCTATTTCTCGCCATTCATCAAAAGTATCGAGGTAGGCTTACAAAGCTTCGTCATTAGATAACTTCCACCGTAAATGACCGCCTCAAACTAGATTCACCGATCTCGAGGGAGATCATTGCTTATGTTCCATATGTCAGTGAAAACAGAGTTTCTCCAGTGTTGGCTTTGGACGTAGTATGGTAGGCCTATAGGACTCCTGACAGTTCTTCTGGCCACTTTCATTTGGCTTCCTTGAATCGCCTTTTCAAATTCTCCACTATTGTGTTGTTCGTGGATTCTGCTTGACTAGGTGGCCGAAGGATGATAGGGCGTAGAGGTTATTCTCTTTATCTCACATTCCTTTAGAAAAGCAATTATTTTTTCACCTATAAACTGAGGCCCATTATCGCAAGTGATTTCCACTCGAATGCCAAATCGGCACATAATGTTCTTCCATATAAACTCTATCACCTCCTGTTTCCGGATCCAGGCGTAAGTTGCTACCTCGACCCATTTGGTGAAACAATCTATCATGATGAGCAGAAATTTGACAGCGCCGGGTGCTTTAGGCATGGGTCCTATGATGTCCATCCCCCATTTCATGAAGGGCCAAGGGGCTATTACTGAGTGTAATAACTCTGCCAACTGATGAAGTACATGGGAGAATCTCTGGCAGCTATTGCACGGTCGGGCAAAACTTGCTCGCGTTGTTTTCTATTCGGGGCCAGAAATCGCCCGCCGGAATGGTTTCCACATTGCCCCTTCGTGGATTTTCCTGAGTGCATAATCTGCTTGAGAGGGTCCCAAACATTTAGCAAAAGGTCCGCTAAATATCTGTTGATACAACTTGCCGTTGATTAAGCAATAGTTGGCCTCTTGGGCTCTCAACCTTATGCTCTCATTTCTGTCTGCTGGAAGTAATCCCTTGTCCAGGTACTCAATGATCGGGTGTTACCAGTCCCACAATGATACCACTGCGTTGACCTCATGGCATTTGACATCCGCATAAGTTAATTCAATGATAGAAACCGGCCTATCTACATTCACATCTGCAATGGCCGCTAGAATGGCTATGGCATCAGCCTCCACATTTTCTTCTCTCGGTATCTGATTGATCTTAAATTTTTGAAAATTCTTCAAACACTTTACTACTTTGGCCAAGTATTCCTGCATGAGGGCGTCTTTGGCAGTGTATTTCCCGGTTACCTGATTGACTACGAGTTGAGAGTCGCAATTGACACTAATCTCCCTGGCCCCCAATATGTAAGCCAATTACAGAGCTTGAATTACTTTCATATTCAGCTTTGTTGTTCATCATCTGGGAGCAGCTGATAGCTTTCCTGAATACGCTCTTCGTTGGGGATTTGATCACTAAACCAAGTCCGACCCCTTTTACATTCGAGGCCCCATCGGTGTGGATCACACACTCGGCTGTCGACATCAAGTCGATATAAAAGTCGTCGACAAAGTCCGCAAGCACCTGTGACTTAATGGGCGTACGAGGCTGATAAATGATGTCATACTCACCGAGCTTAGCGGCCCACTTTGCCAACTTTCCCGACAACTTGGGTTTGTGCAAAATAGTCTGCAAGGGAAAGGACGAAATCACGATAATGGTGTGACTTTGAAAATATGGTCATAGCTTCCTCGCAGCCACGATGAAGGCAAGTGCGAGTTTCTCCAGGTGTTGATACCTAGTTTCTTCATCTAAAAGAGACTTGTTGACATAGTACATTAGTGACTGTACCCCCTTCTCTTCTCGTATCAAGACAGTGCTGACAACTTCGGATACTGCTAGATACAACAATACAGTTCTCCCTCGCATGGCTTAGTTAGCAACGGGGGATTTGCCAGATATTGCTTCAGTTCTCAAAGTGCCTTGCTACACTGCTCTGTCTATTTGAAGATTTTATTCTTCTTCAACACATTGAAAAAATGATGGCACTTCTCTGACGACCGTGAGATGAACCGGCTGAGGCTGCAATTCGGTTGTTTAGCCTTTTAACTTCAACTTCATTTTTCAGGATCTCTGGTATAGCCTCGATTGCTTCGATCTTTATGGGGTTCGCTTCTATTCCCCTGTTTGAAACAATGAACCCAAGGAACATCCCAGAGGACACGCCGAACGCACACTTCTATAGGTTGAGCTTCATTCCAAATTCATCCAGGATATCGAACACTCTCTCTAAATGGTCAATGTGATCCTTGGTGAATTCTGATTTGACCAGCATATCGTCTATGTAAACCTCCATGGTCTTACCAATCTGCTCCTTGAACATCAGGTTTACTAATCTCTGGCATGTTGCTCCAATATTTTTTAATCCGAAAGGCATTACCCTGTAACAATAAGTCCCCCATCCATGATGAAAGAAGTCTTTTCTTGATCATCCGGGTTCATGAGGATCTGATTATATCCTGAATAAGCATCCAGATAACTTAAAGCTTCATGGACTACCGTTGAATCGATGAGCTGGTCGATGTTGGGCAGTAGGAACGAATCCTTCAGGCACGCTTGGTTAAGATCTGTGAAGTCGATGCACATCCTCCACTTCCCATTCTTCTTGGGAACCATTGTTTAGTAGCTTTTCGACCTCCTCAAGGACCGTCAGCCCCTTTTCATGGCTGATCGGTCAATTCTTCTACTTGACTGGCTTGAAGTTGGGGTCGACGTTCAAATTCTGTGGGATGACGCTAGTTGATATTCCTGGCATGTCGTATGTGTCCATGCGAAGGTGCCTGACCGAGCATGCAGAAACTTAGCATATTCCTGCTTGGCTTCAGCTGAGAGCTTGGCCCCCATATGAAATTTCTTATCTGGAACCTTCTCGTCGATGATCAATGGGTCAAGGTCATCAACTGCAGCTTTGGCAGGCTTATCTTTCTCTTCTAGGTCAGAAGGCGCGATGGCTAGCTCTTGAGACCCAGCCGCTTTATGGACTCCAAACCCAAAAGGTATACTGTGACCAAATAGGGACCAAGCAATATATCTAGCTTCTTCTTTTGATTTTTTCTCTTCTTTTTTGCGGCGTCTATCACAAAAGTTACATAATAGCTCCGGAACAGCTTCTGTTCCCCCTGAATTTCATTCACCCCCTAAGGGGTCAGGTAATTAAGGATTTGGTGAACCGTAGACGGCGCTACGCGTACTTCGTGAATCTACAAACTCCCGAGAATAATGTTATACGAGAGGTCGCATGTCATTACTTGGAAGGACGCCACTCGAGTTGCTCCCAGAAGGTGTACCTAAAGGATTATCTCTCCTATAGATTTCTCACTGGAGTTGTTAAAGCTGGTTATGGTGTATGGATTGGGAATTACCTGATCTTGCACCTCCATCTAGCAAAAAACCTGCCAATAATGTTGACCGTATTGCAGGATCTACCAACACACGCTTGACTCGAGCATCGTGTACCTGCAAAGTGATTACTAAAGCATCATAGTGAGGGTGGTGAACTCGCCGCGAGTCCTTGTCGTCAAACTCGATTGTGTTGATATGTGGCTTATTGGCTATCTCCTGGTGAGCGTCGCAGACCATGATGGCTATGGTCCTGCTACTTCCGACTCCACCCTCCCCCCCTCCCCGAAGATTGTACTGATAAACCTTTGGACTACTGGCATCACTCTATGTGAGGAATGATGAGCCATGGTACACCAGTAAGATTTCAACCATGATGACAGATAACAGAGTTTTGATCTTAAATAGTTGTTCACAATTTCAGTCGTATTGACCGAGTTATGAATATCTGTTGGATCTCGTTACCAGTATCTCGAATAACATGATTGTCGCTGCTTGACATGATTACGCCTTTTCCTTCATAGAATACCTACAATGGCCTCCCCCACTATGGGCATGATGTAATCTAAATTGTGCCTAGACGCCATCCATTAAGAGCCAAGCAAAGAGGGAGTATAGGGTGAAAAACTAAGAGCTTGGGAGATAGAAGCTTCAGGAGTAACTTGAAGGTCATGCACTTGAGCGTATATGAGGCTACAGCACAAGGCGGACCGACTCAAGGGATGGGCGGACCGCCTCCCTCTAACACCCCTCAAATGCTGCTAAGGATGGAAGATCAAGCTCTCGGAAGTTGTTCTAGGCGGACCGTTCCTGCACCCAGGCGGACCGCCCCTCACAAAATCACCCTCAAGAGTTCTTGGGCGGACTGCCTAGAGCTGGAGGCGGACCGACTCCCCCTGAAGCGGAGGCTACATAGCTTGTTCTAGGTTTTGAGGCTTAGTTATTACTATTTTGACACTGCATGGTCTTATTCATTAAACTCAACTTGTGGGGGGTTATTTTAGACATTATGTAGGATAAGGATAGCCTATAAATACCTACCCAGGTCATTTATTTTATTTACCTTACACATGACTTTGAATATTAAACATGAAAGCTTGAGAGCATTTCAATGAAGAAACCCCTTGTTTGGGCTTGAATTCACTTGATGAATCCATTTGAACTTCAAACCTTTTGATCAAAGTTGTTGAAAGGATCAAGTGTCCTTGAGGTTAGTTTGCTTAGCATAGGTGTTCTTTGACGTCTTCCAAGGTGTATCGAGACTAGTTCCTCGGTTCTACTTAGATGATTGTTCAATCCACGTCTTGCTCCTATCTCTTTTCTCCCTACTTTCTTTCTCTAAGTATCTTGTTTGCTTCCGCGTATTTTATATTGCATCAGTTGGTATCAGAGCACGACTAGGTTTTGTTCTTACAAACCCTCGTCCTGTTCATTGTGCCTATTATCTTTAGTTATTGTTGTTCTTAAGAAAGAAAAAGAAGAAAAAAATTAAAAAACTTGAAAATCACAAAAAAAATCATAGAACAACTAGGACTTGGATACCCAATTGATTAAAACTATCGGGGATTGTTATATGATGTATTCTCGTTCTTTTGGTACCCACATAACATGATTTGGTGTTGTGGGTTGAAAATTGATGATTTGAGACCCCAACTTTGAAACCCTTGCTTGAAAAGCTTCAAATCTTGATTCCAAGTCTGTTATTGATTTGTTTGTGTTAAAATTCATTGGCGATTGTTGGGAATAGTTAAATGCAACTTTAGGTACCCTTGGAATTAAAAAACAAGTGGAAATCGATTGGATTTGTTGGTGAAGAACGGGCAAAACCCATTATTGAAGTTACAGGAAATCGCAGGAATTTTCAGATTTGAGCGGACCGCCTCTGGAAATTTCACTCTCTGAAGTTTTCAGGCGGAGCGCCTCCCCCCTGTTACCTGCTTCTAGGTAGTTTTTTCGTAGGTTTTCGTGTTTTATTTGCTTGTATTACTTCCGTCTAGTACTTCTTGAGTATTCCTTCGACTTAATTAGTACTAGTTCTTGAGCGTTTTAGGATACTCCTGCGTTATTGGAATTGGGATTCAAAGAAGACTCGTAGAACTTTCTTGACTTCAAATGCTAATTTAAATAGCCGTCCATTCATCGAGTCGCATTAACTCACTCTACCGGAAGAGTACTTTGCTTCTTGTAGACTTGGTAGATCATTGAAGAAGTTGTTTAATATGAGGAGCCTTGTTGAATAAATCTTGAGTGATCCTACCCCACTAAATTGAGTGTACCCGAGTGACATTCAAAAGGTGAGGGAGCATGTACGGATTTTTACTCTAATCTCTTCTTGTCTTTGATGCATGTAGGGTCATGGCCGGAGAAGGAGATAAGACCATTGAGGCCCCGGAAGGCACTTTGGCCTACCTCTTGGCCGAGCTGAAAGCAATTAGCTTAAGGCTTGAGAAAATTGAAAGAGAAGGGACCTCGAGTGTCCCAAAAGATCCCGGACAAGAGGTAGCCCATGATGATAGGGTGTTGGGCATTCCCCACAACTTGGCCATTCCTCAAGGTAATGTTCCACCATTTATGAGACCCCAAAGAAATGTGGTACCCATTGAGCATGATGTTGTAGCTCAAGAAGGGGAGCTACCCGAACATGTTAATGATCATGATGATTATGAGCCACTTTATCCGAATAGGAGGCCAATGCAAGGAGTTCATGGTATGCATAGAGATCGTGGGCTAGGTCGAGGGCCTTGAGAGAGATATGTGGAGAACAACTTGGAGCGTGAATATGATGGCTATTATGAGGGTTATCCGGAACTACCCTGTAGGGATCATGACCACAATTTGAATAGTGTGAAGATGAAAATCCCATCATTCAAGGGGACTAGTGATCCAAAGTTGTTTTTGGATTGGATGGTGAGTTTGGAGCGGATTTTTGAAACTAATGACATGTCGGATGAGAAGAAGGCCACTTATGCCATTGCCTCATTCGAAGCTTATGCTTCCACTTGGTGTAAGTCGGTTAAGAGATCTAGAAGAAGAGTTGGGTTGCCCGAGCACATTACTTGGGGTAATTTGAAACAAGTGATGAATGAGAAGTATGTCACCCCAAAGCATAGGCAAGAACAACTCAAGAAGCTCTATTAATTGAAACAAGGCTTCAAACCCGTTGAGGAATACTTTAATGAGTTTAAAAAGATCCGGATGTCCCTTGACATAGAGAGGGATGATGAAGATCAAGCTATAATCCAGTTCAAGCATGGCCTAAATCGGGATTTGGCTTCTCAATTGAGGTTGTACATGTTTCTTTCACTCCAAGATGCATACAATGCCGCCATTGAAGCCGAAAATTGGAGTAAAGAAGAGAAAGGCACTTGCTATAGAGGTAACACTACATCTACTCCCTTGAACCAAACTAGTGATTGGAAAAGCCTAAGTACCGGTGGTGCTAGTGGAGGCCGAGATATGAAGAAGCCCTATGAGACGGTACCACCAAGGAGTAACTCTAAGGAGCTGGGAGGTAACTCTAAAACTCAATTACATACTCCTAGTGCTTCTTCTTTTCAATGTCACAAGTGTAAGGGCTACAGGCATTTGGCTAAGATTGTCTTACCCGTAGAACAATTGTTATCATGGATGATGGTAGGGTGTGTGAGAAAGAAATAGAGCCCGAAGATGAGGGAGTTGGAGGAGGTGAGCGAGTTGAGGGTGAAGAGGAAGTGGCGGAGGATAATGAGCTTAACATGACTTGTGGTACGTCGGAGTTTGAGTGCCATGAGTATTGGTAAGGAGGAGAATGTGCAAATAGGGAACTTTTTCCATGCTAGTTGTAGAGTGGAGGGACAAGTGTGTTCTTTGATTGTTGATTCCAAAAGTTTCACTAATATGGTGAGCCAAACATTGGTGTCATAATTGAAGTTGCTTACTCTTAAACATCCACAACCGTATCGTTTGCAATGGTTGAGTGAGTGTGGGGAATTGAGAGTGGATAAGCAAGTTTTGATTAAGTTCAAGATTGGGACTTAACAAGATAAACTTATGTTTGATGTTGTCCCTATGCAAACATGCCATATCTTGTTGGGTAAGCCTTGGCAATATGATAGACATGTGATTCATAATGGCCGAGCTAATACTTACATGGCTAAGAATGAGGGCAAGAGTTTTATACTTGAGCCTTTGTCAACTAAGCAAGTGAGTGAAGATTATTGGCGCATGAGAGAGCTTAAAGAGGCGGCTAAAGCTAAGTCTCCCATGGAGATCGAGCTCGAAGGTGTAAACCTTGCTGTTATGCCCTTGCAGGTTGAAGTAAAGAGTCTCCCTACTCCGGGTGGAGGCATTCTTGGGCCTCATCCCAATGTACTTGTACATGAGAGACAAAATATTGAGAGAAGTAAGGTAGTGATCAGTAATAATCCTAGAGTTGAAAAAAGAGAGGATGTGTGGAGTGATGTGAGTGGATTATCACCCAAATCTACACTTGGCCTTGAGAGAAAAATGAGAGAAAAGAGAGGAGAGGAAAGACAAATTGACAGTGAGGACACCCTTTGTTATAACCATGCTTTATCTTTTTCTTCTTCTTCTTCTTCTTCTTCTTCTTCTTCTTCTTGTTTTAGATTTTGTGTAGGTACTCTTGGAGACAAGCCATTGGAGCCTCAACTATGTACTTTAGAAGAAAGACAAGGTGATGAAGACCTCTATTGTGAGCTTCATGAAGAAGGAGTTGAACATGATACTTCAAGTGCTATGAGTGTTCAAGGAAGAAAATCAAGTGCAAGTGTTTCTTCACCTTTTCATGAGCATTTTAGTTCCTTGTCTTGTGAGGACTCAATGCTAGTTGGTGCTTGTAATGCATCTATTGAACTTGCAACTAGTGAAGAGTCTAATGGTTAACTCGTGTCTGCATGTGAACCACTAGTTGAGAGGGTTGATAAGCCACATCATGATGTGAGCCCAATGTTTAATGAGCCTCTTTTTAGTGAAGAAGTGATAGCTGACCATGCTTGTGAACCTTGTTATGACACACGACCAATTTTTGATTAAGGGGAAGATGAGTTGTTTGATCATACCCTTGTTGATATAATTGCCTTTGGTGGACCTATGTGTTGTAGTGAGGAAGGTAGTGACCTTGAGGTGTCTCTATTGTATGAGATGGATAGGGTTATCTATGATGACTCCCCAAGTGTGGGTGATGAACCTAATGTTGATACTTCACCTTTGCTTAAAAATGAAGTTGAGATGTCTACTTTTACTTATCCTTTGTTTGAGGGCATCTTAATTAGAGGTGGTGATTTCTATCGAACTAGAGTTGAGAATGAGTTAGAACCTCCATGATGTAAAGGGTTTGACTCCATAGACAATTCTTTGTTTGAAATTTCGAGTGAGGTGGATGATTCTTCTAGTGACCCTACTCTTGGTTGTTTGGGTTGTGATTATGAAGAAGGAATTATTAATGCCTTTCTTGAAGGTTTGCCTTGTGAGGAGGTACCTCTTGGTGAGAGCATGAGTGCTTTTAAGAAAGGGAGTGGAGTAATTGATACTAGTTGTAGGTCGAGCTATTTTGCTTACTCCATCCCATATGTTGATCACACCTTGAGAGTTGAGCATGCCAAAACCAATGTGCCACACTGTGAAAACATTGCATTGAAGGTTTGGTGTGTTGGTTATGAGCTTAGGGATCATAGGAAATTTCAAAGTTTGATTTGTATATTCCATGCCCTATAGGTCTCTTTGCTTGTTCTTATGTTGAGTGCACTTCCTTGTTGAGCCAAGTACTTGATGTTTCCCTTGGAGACATGAACGTTTTTATTGCTTCTGATACTTGATTATACCATAAGAGGTCGTTTGATATGATGTATTGACTAATTTAATCCCTGTATTAAGTTTTATCCCTTGTTTGGTAGCCAAACTTGATCAAGTATTATTAATCCATGCATTATTTAGTACACCAATTGTGGTATAACTTAAAACCAAGGCCTATGTGGTATTGTAATACCATTTTAACTAATAAATAAATAAACAACGAAATGACAAAAATACCCACCCGCAAACCCTTGTTCTTTATACATGGATAAGACTTCAAGGGTATAATTGAAAACAAATTTTATATAGTTTTATACCAAATACAAGTTTGAGTTATATAATTTTTATCCAAGTTTTAATATAATGAACCAAACACATGACTAAAAACAATCATTGCACTACTAATCCATAAATTGTTAATCCATGTATAGCTCGTTTTCTACCAAACGACCCCTAAGAGTGTGTTTTCCACACAATTTGCACTAACCTACTTCCATAGTAGGAAGTTTTTCTTGTGTTTGTCATTGCTTGTAGGCCTTGATGTAGTGATTTTGAGGACGAAATCCTTTCAAAAAAGGGAGGATGATGCAGCCCAAATTGAGCCTAGACGTCTGGTGCAAGCTAAACCGGAGGTAAAGCTAACAACCAGAGAAACGTGGAAAATAACAACAATAAAGTAAAGATAGAAGCAAGACAAGTCTTAACTTCGGTTGAATGATACCGAAGAACTGGTTTCGGTCCCAAACAATCAGAAAACAAAAGACGCACCTAATGCTAAGCAACAATCCTCAAGAAGTCACATGCTTCTTGCAAACTGAATGATCAAAGAAGAAGATTATTCAAACTATTCTCACCGAATGACACAAGTTTCTTAAAATCCCACATCGGGGTTCGGCTCCATCGGAGACACTCAATAGCAACTTCTACATTCAATATTCATCCAAACTAGACTTCCTACAAATGAAATGTAAAAGAGTTTATATAGACTACTCTAGGGCAAAATAGTAAAACGGTCACAAGCGACCAATAAAACAAGGCCACACAAGGCCAAGTAAATAATGTGTTCAGAACTCTTGACATCGGTGCTCGGTTGCTCAGCTCGAACACATTTGAAAATAGGCTCTCACTTGACTAGGACACAATTGTAGTGTCCGGTCAATCACTGCTCGACGTCATTCTACTTGGGTTCGGCTGCTTTCAGCTTTGGGCTCGAACTTGATCTTTCGATCACTCTTTCCTTCCTCCGGCTCAATCTTGATCGTTAAGCTCCCATAAGTTGTTTCTGGCCTCATAGTTTCCGAATCGGCTCGATCAATTCTTAGCTTGCTTCGATGGATTTCCATCGTTGCTGCTCGGTGAGGCAGTCTTTGATATATTCCATTCCAGCCACACTATTTGAACGTGGGAATCATGTGACTCCTCGGTCTGGCTCTATGTGAACAGACTTGATGGCTCGAACAAGCAACGCCTGGTTCGTATTGCATCATCCTCCCCTTCTTGAAAGGATTTCGTCCTCGAAATCGTGCCAACTTCTTCCTCCGGGGTACAGCAACAGATCAATACGAACACAGCTTTAACACCGACATCATTCGTCATCGAGCTCTAGTTCGAAGCCTTTGTAGCCACAAACATTTACCTTTAACTTGTGGAACGTCGAGTTTGGCACTGCAACTTGGGGATTTCCCAAAGCTTGCTTTCTACGGTCGGTTCCTTCCTTTGGATTGGGTTTTACAACTTGGGTATTGTTCAAGTGTTGTATTCCAACTTGGGGATTGCCCAAGTGTTGTTTTTAAACTCGGGGAATGCCCAAGTTTTGTTGTTTTGCTTGGGGAACGCCCAAGTTTGATTCACCTCGGGGATTGCCCAAGTTTTGTTGTTCGATCGAGGGATTACCCACGACCTCTCTTCGATCGGCCTCATTTTTCAACCGTTGTTGACGAGCCAAACAATTGTTTTGCTCTGGGGTCACACTAGCAAAATTGCTAATTTCGTTCCCGAACTCTCTTTGAGTCCTCGGGGTGTTTCCTTACTCAAGGTTAGCAATTCGGATGCCCAAACCTCGAATTTCAGCTCCGAGCCCTTTTAGTTCGGCCATAAGATCGGCCACAGTGATCTTGGGCTCGTCTTCCATCAGCTGTCCGTTTAAGCCATTAACCTACACAATTCAAAGATAAAAAGTGTTCGATTAGAAATCACCTCACACACTCCCTCACTTTATTGGGTGGCACTCGGGTCCACTCAATTTGGGTTCAGTTTGTGGTCACTCAAGAACTTGTAGCCAATGGCTTCCTCGGTTGATCAACTTCTCTTAGTTCCATCGAATTTGACAAATTACACTGTCTCCTTCGGGAAAAGTGAATTGATGTTAACTCGATGGAATGGATGCTATTTTACTATGCTCGGAAGTCAAAGAATTGTCTATGAATTTTGGACTTCGGTCACCCCTCGCACGAGTTCCTATAAGCTCAAACAAATTAGTACGACCTCGAGTAGAAATAATTACTCCAGAGATCCACTAACGAGATTTATCGAACACAAGAAAAGTGAAAGACCTAGGAGAATCTACCATTCGATTCCTATTGGAATCCTCGAAACACACCAACTCTTGTACGGACATAAGTGGTCCATCCTTGGTACGGATAGGGTTTAACTGACACGACCCAAATTCTCGGTAAGGCCGTGCGGGCACCCGACCACCTCCCCTAAAACCTGTCGGGCGAACCCTATTAATAGAATCGATATAAATTGCAAAGAATTACCTTGAAATAAAAATGAACCAAATTTTAATAACATAAGATAACTCTTAAGGATAGACAAACATACAATATGTCTGAATAATAAAACTAACTGCCCATAATACACAATTTTAAAGGTTTCCAGATCAGACATCTAAGAAGGCCAAACGATATACACATCTCCCGAAGGGAGCAAAAGTAAGGAAAACTGTAATATCTGAAGTCGGTGGCCGCAATGAACAGGATGGCTCACCGTAGACAGCTGAGAACGTACTGCTCCTCAATCACGGCGCGACTGGTTGGGTCCTGGTGCAGAATCTGCCGAACGAAAAGAAAACAAAAGGACAAATAGGGGGTGAGTCATGAGGACTCAATAAGTATGAACAAATTAGCAACCTCGAAAAATAGATACGCTAATAAGGGAAACGGAGCCAGACAACAATCAACAAATAAGCAATGCACATATAAGCAGAACAGTATTCATGTACACAAAAAAAGCTACTCAATAGTATGAATGAAATGGAATGGGATGAAATGAAATAAAATGAAATGAGATGAAATGCAATGAGATGCAAAGGGTCACATGTGCCCATAATCCCATCCCGAAGCGGAATACTCCTGCATTCGAGGGGAATCCAATCTGCTAACCAACTGGAGCGGAATACTCCTGCTCCTGGGACGGAATACTCCTGCACCCGATATAATATAAAGCAGAACCAGAGGCGGAATACTCCTGCACTCTCCTGGGGCGGAATACTCCTGCACCCGATAAAATGTAAAGCTGAGTCGGAATACTCCTGCACTCAGTATGATATGCAATGTAATGCATATGAATGCAATGTGATGCAATAATAACCCTTCACCGGCACAGGACTCTCATCGACAGCCGGGAAGCAGATGCCAACCCCAAGCCAAAGTACAATACTCAGATTCCCAATGCAATAGCAATAACAGGGCATAATATATAACATAGAATGTAAATCCAAGGCTAAGGCGTAATGAGTACGCCTATCGGCAGCTACACACGTAAGGAACACGTGGTAGAAAATCCACGAGGCCAAGTGCCTCCAAAGAAATGGATATAAACACTTACCGTATTCCAAAGCTAGCCCTGTTACTCAACCACTGCTTTTTCCTTTAGATTAACTGCCAAACGATCCCGCTCTATTCAATAAGAAGAAAAATTGTATCAAATAAAGCTAAAGGCTTCATTCCTTATATTTTAGGGCAATCCAGTTAGGAACCTGATACCCTATTCGCATACGCAATATGCAGGCCAGACCTATATACAGGGTTTAAAGTCCCATAACCAAACCCTAAATAAATTATATTTATATGTTGCCCATAACTCACTGAGTACGAATATATAATCATTTTCATCATCGGGGTCCAATTGACCCGTTAAACTATCAATTTAAGTCATTAGGACGATGTCTAATATCCCTATTTTTACCGTAAAAATATATTCAAAGACACGTAATAAGCTAAGATAATGAGTTAACATCATTACTTGAAGATTTTGGGGTAGAAATTCCACTATTTTTCCACCTCTTTTTCCCTTTTTTCCCTCTCTCTTTTCTAATTTTTCCTCACTGTGTTTTGTTGCAATGTTTCTGTTGTATATATCGTAATACATTCTGCTAGGGGGATTAAATCCCCTAGCCACCGACTTTTCCAAATTTTCAATTATTTTTTAATAATAAAATTGCTACGACGATTAAAATTAAAATAGAACCCTAGAAAAGTCGAAATGATCCCAAATTTTTTAAGTAAGCTATACAAAATATATGTAACATATTCGCGAAGACGGATCTCAAATCGGACTCCCGAAACTCAAGATGCGAATTTAAAGGAAAAAGGTCAAATTATTTAACTTTCAGCATTTTAGCGGAAACTAGCCGAACAACATCGAAATTCACTTTCGAAAAATCACAAAAGTCACAAATAATCATACGAACCTAACGACGCTTTCGGATTTCGAATCGGAGCTCATTCGCCCAAACCGAGCCCAAAATCTCTTTTTAATATTTATTGAAAATAAAAACTGAAACCTTCTTCCGATGCCTACCAAACGAGGTCTGATTTAGCTCAAATTTTACAGACAGGTCCTAATGGACCTTACGAATATTTTAAAATTATCAGCATGCCAATAGGAGTCCTAACTTTCGAAACGACTGACCGAGGTCGTTTCATTCTCATCCACTTAGACTCTCGTCCTCGAACGAGCAAGAGTCTAAAATAGATTTCACACCTCTAATGATAATGCTTACACCAATTTTCAATGACATTTACTACGAAACCAAAATCATATACAATGAGAAAAACTTTTAGGCTTTAAAGATCAAGATTGAACGTGAATCGTCGAAGAGGTAAGGATACCTCTCACGCATACTGGACTCAAGCTCCCAAGTGTCCTCCTCACGTGGACGATTATTCCATCGTACTCGAACCATCAGAATCTGCTTCGAACAAAGTTTCCGGACATCACGCGCAACTATAGCAACTGGGAACTGCTCATAAGCAAGATTCACATCTAGCTGAGCAGGGTCTAATTCGATCACTTCAGAAGGATCTCGGATACACTTCCGGAGCATCGACACATGGAAAACTGGGTGAACTGGCGTAGAAGCTGGCAGGTCGAGCCGATAAGCTACCTTACCAATACGCTTCTCGATACGGAAAGGGCCAATGAACCTGGGACTAAGCTTTCCTTTCCTACCAAATCTCTTTACACCTCGCATCGGTGACACTTTCAGAAATACCATATCCCCGACCTCGAACTCTAACTCTCGGCTCCTCTGGTTCGAATATGAAATCTGCCTACTCTGAGCGGTCCGTAAACGATCCTGAATAACACGAACAACCTCTAGAGTCTGACGAACCATATCTGAACTCTCGACATCTCGAGACTCAAACCAGCCAATAGGAGAACGACATCGACGACCATATAAGGCCTCAAATGGAGCCATCTGAATAAAAGACTGGTAGCTATTATTATAAGAGAACTCTACTAACGCCAAATGATCATCCCAGTAACCCCCGAAGTCAAGTGCACAAGCTCTCAACATGTCCCTCCAGAATTTGAATAACCCACTCGGACTGACCGTCAGTCTGAGGATGGAATGCTGTGCTAAGCTGCACCTGGGTCCCCAACTCTCTCTGAAAAGACTGCCAAATCTGAGAACTAAACTGGGAACCACGATCTGAGATAATGGATATAGGAGTACCATGCAGCCTAACCACTTGCTCAATGAAAATCCGCGCCAGTCTCTGAGCTGAATCAGTAGCCTTTACAGGGATAAAGTGAGCTGATTTAGTCAGTCTGTCGACAATGACCCAGACTGAATCGTGGCGCCGTAGGGTCTTTGGCAGACCAACTATAAAATCCATCGTGATGTGCTCCCACTTCCACTCGGGAATGGGTAATGCCTGAGCTAGCCCTGCTGGTCTCCGATGCTCGAACTTAACCTGCTGACAGTTCAAGCAACGAGAGATACATAATCAAATACATCTCTTTTCATCCCCTTCCACCAGTATAGCTCTCGGAGGTCCTGATACATTTTTGTAATACCAGGATGAATGGAATAACGCGAGCTATGAGCTTCACCGAGCACTGACTGCCTCAAATCCCAACATCAGGAACACAGAGTCGACCATTAAACCGAAGAATTCCATCTGAATCAAGCTCGAAGGAGGGAACTCCTCACTTAGGACACGACCACGCAAACTCCTGCAGATGAGGATCCTCGCACTATCTTCCCTTAATCTGACTGACTAAGGAAGATGAGCTGCAATACACGCTAAGACTCTACTGGAGTCTGGAAGAAGAAATCTCACGCCAAAGTCGCCAAGGACTGCAATTCTCAGGCCAATGGTCTCATGTCAGCATAAGAAAAGCCATGCTGCCCATGGACTTCATGCTCAAAGCATCTGCTACCACGTTCGCCTTCCCAGGATGATAGTGGATGGTGAGATCATAATCTTTAATCAATTCAAGCCACCTCCGCTGTCGGCCGTTAAGATCTTTCTGAGAGAGAAGATACTGCAGACTCTTATGATCCGTATACACCTCACAAGGCTCGCCATAAAGGTAATGCCTCCATATCTTCGAAGCAAAGACCACAGCTGCCAATTCCAAATCGTGAGTCGGATAATTCTTCTCATTCGGCTTCAACTGTCTAGAAGCATAAGCAATTACCTTCCCGTGCTACATAAGAACACAACCAAGGCCCACACGAGATGCATCACAATAAACTACGAATCCCACCGGTGCCCAAAGGAAGGGATAACACTGGAGCTGAAGTCAATAAGGCCTTAAGCTTCTGGAAGCTGGCCTCACATCATCGGACCATCGAAACTGAACTACCTTCTGCGTCAGGCGAGTCAGAGGAGCTGCAATATTAGAGAACTTCTCCACAAACCTCCGATAATAACCTGCCAATCCAAGGAAGCTGCGAATCTCCGTCGGAGTGGTAGGACGAGGCCATTTCTGCACTGCTTCAATCTTCTTCGGATCAACCTTGATACCTTCACTAGATACCACGTGACCCAAAAATGCTACAGAATCAAGCCAAAACTCACATTTCGAGAACTTGGCATACAACTTACGATCACGGAGGGTCTGAAGAACCACCCTCAGATGATAATCATGCTCCTCGCGGCTACGAGAATAAATAAGAATATCATCAATGAAGATAATGACAAAGGAATCAAGGAATGGCTTAAACACCCGGTTCATGAGATCCATAAAGGCTGCAGGGGCATTAGTCAGCCCAAAAGACATAACTAGGAACTCATAATGGCCGTAACGAGTCCTAAAAGCAGACTTCGAGATATCTGACTCACGAATCTTTAGCTGATGATAACCAGATCGCAGATCGATCTTAGAAAAAATTTGGCACCCTGCAACTGATCAAACAAATCATCAATGCGAGGCAAGGGATACTTATTCTTGATGGTGACCTTATTTAGCTGACGATAATCAATACACATCCGCATAGTCCCATCTTTCTTTTTCACGAATAGAACAGGAGCACCCCACGGAGAAATACTCGGCCTATGAACCCTTATCAAGCAAATCTTGCAACTGCTCCTTCAGCTCTCTTAACTCTGATGGGGCCATGCGATAAGGAGGGATAGAAATAGGCTGAGTCCCTGGCACTATCAATGCCAAACTCGATCTCTCGATCAGGAGGAAGTCCTGGCAAATCATCTGGAAACACATCAGGGAACTCCCTAACGACAGGAATAGAATCAAGAGATGGAATCTCCACAGTGGTATCTCGAACCATGGCAAGATACGCTAAACACCCTTTATCCATCATCCGTTTTGCCTTCAGGAAAGAAATAACATGCCCCTGGGTGGCAAATAAGAACCCTGCCACACCACCGGTGCTGAACAAGGAAGAGACAACTGAAGAGACTTGGCATGACAATCTAATGTGGCATGACACGACGCCAACCAATCCATGCCAATAATGACATCAAAATCAACCATATCTAGGATTAGAAGATCTACCAGTGTCTCACGACCCCCAAAAGATATGGTACAAGCTGGATAAACTCGATCCACGATGATAATGTCTCCAATAGGAGTAGAAACACAGAATGGATCACGAAGACACATATAATCAACATGAAAACCCGAAGCAAAATAAGGAGATACATATGAATATGTAGATCCTGGATCCACCAAAGAATATGCATCTCGACCACAAACAGATAAAATACCTGTAACAACAGCTGGGGATGCCTCGGCATCCTGCCTGGCCGGCAGTGCATATAGCTGTCTCTGCGGCTGAGAACTACCACCCTGAGACCACTGAGGGACCACTAGGACCACGACCCGACCTCTACCAGATGGTGGTGCACCTCTAGCTGGCTGAGACCCTGAGGGGCACCCTGAGGCTGCTGCTGCATAGGCGCTGGAAGGCGAGGGAAAGGGCGGCTACTACCCTACTGAAGGAGATAAGGGCAATCCTTCTATGATGCCCTGATCCTGACAGATAAAGCACCCTGGAGAAATCTACGCTGATCAAACTGAGACTGATCTCGCGGGCGAAACCAAACTGACCCTGAGAAGAAGTAGGCGCGTTCTGAGAACCACGCGCTGGAAACTGAGCTGGTCTGACAGGAGGCCTACTCTGCTGCTGATAACTCCTACCTCCATACGAGGTACTAGAATGCCCTGGACCACGAGATCTCTTACTCTCCCGCTCTAACTCCTCCATCTCCAATCTATGATAGGCCTCATACCTCCTGGCAATATCAACAGCGACATCAAATAGAGTACCAGCCTCAATCTCACGAGCCATCTGGGACCGCAAATAAGAAAGCCCATCAATAAAACGTCTGACCCTCTCAGAGGGCTCCTGCACAAGATCTGGAGCATAGCTGGACATCTCTGAAAATAAAAGCTCGTACTCCGTGACTGACAGGTTACCCTGTCCAATCCTCTCAAACTGTCTCCTCTTCTCATCCTGCTGACTGCGAGGGAAAAACTTCTCCATGAATCGATGGAGAACTCACTCCAGGTCAGCTTAGGTAAGCCCTGCCTAGCTGATCGGAGTGCGGTCCACCAAGCTAAAGCCGGACCCTCAAGCTGGAAGGCAGTATAATCAGCTCCATACTGCTCAAGATATCCAAGGGCCTCTAAGATACGCTGACATTGATCAAGAAACTCACGAGGCTTAAGCTTATCTGATTTCTGACCAGAGAACTTCGGAGGACTAAGTCGGGTAAAATAATGCAACCTTGCCGGATCATCAACTGACCTGCTACCTGGACTGGCTGACTAGCCTGAGCAACCGGAGGTACAACACCCGCTACCTCTGGAACATAACCACCTGGAACATGAACTGCTGGGGCTACCTGTGGAGCTGGAATGGGGGCTTCCTGAACCTGAGAACCAATATCTACCGCAGCCTGAGGAGCTGCCTGAGGGATAGGAGCATCTACAAGCCTGAGGAATAGGAGTATCACAGCAGCCTGAGGAATAGGAGGTCCCTGGGGCATCTGCGTCGCTAAGAATCTCATAAAAGCGTCATGAAGTGCGGGGGGAACGAATAAGCCCTGCTCCCCCTGCCCAGCAAAAGCTGGCACTACCGGAACTCTGCAGCAGGATCAACATGATCCACCATCCTCGCGGCCTGGGCAACTCTACCTCTGCCTCGACCACGACCTCTACCGCGGCCAACACCACCACTCGCGCAGCAGGCATAGGGGCGACTGGCTCCTCCGCCTCTCGCCGAACATTCGCGCGCGTTCTCACCATTTACTGCGGAGAATAAAAATATTTAACTT
>JBBBVM010001061.1:0-29406 GCA_037355625.1 Petunia x hybrida | reverse complement strand
CACTGAGATGATCAACCACCAAAAAGTTGATGGTCCGTACAGAATTTTGCGGCTTAACCATGATTCTCAGACAACAATATGGCTAAAGTTCAATTTTCCAATAACCAGACGCAAACTTGGCCTCCAAGTAACCCATTTTCCTTTCAATCGTAACACTATTGACGACCAATCAACAATAGTCAACGATCTGAACAAAAAATTCACGACGGAACTTCGATTATAACACATCGGCAATCAATTTTCATATAATCACACAACTGAAACATTTTGTTTGTCTTTTCTTTTTTTTTTTTTTTTCTTTTAATCAAAACTAAATAACAAGAACCCTAAAACTCGAAATCTAAGCTAAAGCACGAAGAATTGGATTGTGGTTGTATGAACAATCCCTTTCCAAGTTCTGATACCAAGCTACTGCAAGCAGAAAAGATAAAGATAAAAGATATAAGCTAGACAAATCTAAATCCAATCAAGCAATAGCTAAGAACTAGTCTAGCTACCTCTCGATTAAGAATGAACAAGCACCTAAAATATGCAGAGATCCCTCAAGAGTACAATGACACTTGCAAACCGAATGATCAAAGAAAGATAATGTTCAATTGAATTCCCCCAAAAGAACATGTTCCTCAAAAGAGGTTTCTTTGCTAGAGAGCAAATATGTTTCTTAGGTTTCAAGCTAGGTAATGAAATAAGCTCCCAAGTGCGACTTATATAGGGAGGCCCACGACTATTGTTAGAAAGAGGCCGCAAACTAACCCAAAATACAAGGCCTCACAGGGCCGAAATGTAACAGAAAAGATAAGTAAAACATTTTGTGTCCGTGCGCCTCCGAACTCAATGTTCGGACTCTCGCAGCTCAACAACAAGCACCTACTTAGACACTCTCTTAGAGTCCCGGTCACTCACAATAGTATGAGACAGTCCACGCAACTTCAAAATTTTAAAATATGAAACCAAAATCAAACCAAAAAATCGAAAACTAAATTTATAAAAAATTACGGTTCGCTCAGGTTTTTTTTTTTTTTTTTTTTGGTGGTTCGGTTTGTGCCCACCCCTATCAGCAACGGTCTTCATGGCTCAATCAGTCGCTTTTAGACATTCTCCTTCATGGGGCACAAGATTGTTCACTGAGCACCCAAACATGTTGTCCCCCCTGCTAGTCTCTGTATTGTTCCCCCCGGTCACACTAAGTGGACGTGCACGTTATGAAACTCCTTAGCTTGGCTTCGCATGATCGGTTTCGATGGCACAAACAGGTCTTGATCAACTCGGGCTGCATCAGACGCAATCCTCAACTACTTATTAAAGCAAACTCTTCATGGATCTTGGGGTCCATAGCAGAATATACATGTAAACATGATTCACATCAATAGCAACTGCCTTATCCTAACAAAATATTTCAATATATGCATTTCGAGCAAATCAGAGAGGCAAAAGGTAAATCTAACACCATAATGCTTCTTACTTCGTTGTGCTTTGCTAGTTCTGACTCTACTGACGCCATTATTATTAAACTACCATGATACTCACACAAAATTAATGTTAAAAATAATTAAAAGTTAATAAGAAAAGAACGTAGGAGCTAGAGAGAGAATATCAGCAGTCACATAATAAAACACGAGAAGAATTTATATTAGAGGATCAAAATCAGAACTAGCCCTTCATGAGTTTGTGTATCCACCAACTTTAAGGTTATTTATCAAGCACGAGAAGGTATCTAATTATTAGTACTAATATATAAGCGTGAAGCGAGAGGTGCTTCCCTTCGTCCAGCCTATGGTTTCGTGCGCCGATTTTTCGAAATAGCCACTTTGTTGGATTTAGTTGAACAGAAGCCCATGCTCATTACTTGATAACTATAAAAAACAGAAGCCCATGCTCATTACTTGATAACCATAAAACTTTTTTAAAAAAAATTATAAAGCTGTTGATTAAATAAGGATTTTTTACATAAAAGTACAAGTTTTAGAGCTTAATTACCAAACATAGCAACATTTTAGTAAAATTACCCTATATAGAGGAAAACACAAGATAATTACAAACATAGCAAAAACATAGCAATATTTCCCATAACATACCAAATCCTTACATTCTTCCTTCTATTTCCCCCACTATCACTTTTGCTCCTCCCATTTCCCCCTATTTCACTTTTCCTCCCACCATTTCCCTCCAATTACACTTTTACCTCCTCTCATTTTCTCCAATTTCACTTTCCTCATCCATCGTCAATGTATCTCGTTGAATCTCACTATTTCTGCACCGTATCAACTATTTCTGCACTGCACCGTATCTAACTGTTTCTGCACCGTTTCAACTGTTTCTACAGAACCGTATCTAACTGTTTCTGCACCGTTTCAACTGTTTCTGCACCGTATCTAACTGTTTCTGCAGCACCGTTTCAACTATTTCTGCACCGTTTCAACTGTTTCTGCAGCACCGTATCTAACTGTTTCTGCACCGTTTCAACCGTTTCAGTTTCTGCAGCACCGTATCTAACTGTTTCTGCACCGTATCTAACTGTTTCTGCACCGTATCTGCACTGTCCTACACCGTATCAAACTGTTTCTGCACCGTATCTAACTGTTTCTGCACCGTATCTGCACTGTCCTGCACCGTATCAAACTGTTTCTGCACCGTATCAAACTGTTTCTGCACCGTTTCAGGTTGTATTCAGCACTGTATCAATCTATTTTTGTACCGTTTCAGCACCGTATCTAACGATTTGTAGACTGTATCTAGTTGTTTCTAGACTGTATCATACTATTTCAACGCCGTATCAGACTGTTTCAACAGTTGTTTCATACCGTATCATACCGTTTCAGACTATTTCAGCGCCATTTTCAGACTGTTTTAGCGCCGTTTCAGACTGTTTTTCACCGTATCTAACTATTATAGGCTATTTCTAGACTGTTTCTGGAGCTTAACGAGACTATGTAGGCCTCTAAAATCGTAATTTAACCATTCAAGATTCAAACGTTTTCTGTATCTAACTTGATAAAGCTACTTAGAAAAAGATTAGATTTTTACAACATGAAATAAAAACACAACAACACAAGTGCAGCTAGAAAATAAATCTCCTGATACATGTTCCACTCTATTAAAAAGTACTCAACAATGTGTCAACACTATACGATACACACACCGTCAATCGAAAAAAGCCACTACAGATCATAAGAAACTGTATGAGGAGGTTAAGGTAATGTTTGATCTAAAGGTTCTTCCTTTTTGCTTTCCCAGAGAAACTTTAAATGAATCCTTTTTAGTTTTGAGTATGGCTGCTCCTTTTTGCCTTCTCAACATGTAGGTTTTAGTGATTGAGGAATTAAATTGACTTCTTCCTTGAGCGGGATTGTTTCTCAATCCTGTATTCATTATTGGGTCTAGTAAGTCATAATCCAAATGGGCTAATTTGATCTAATCTAGAAGTTCAGTATAGCCACTATGGACTGAGGTCCAACGGAGGTGATATGAAACTTGAATTTCTAACTGAGATCCGACGGATCCAAGCGCAATGAGCAACAACTCTGGTAATGATTCTATGAACTTCATTAGTATTATTCACTGAATTGTTTAGAATGATTGGAGAAATATGTGAACGTCTCCGGCGAGGGAAATTTGATCGGAGTTGTTTTTTCGCCGGTGCCGGTGACTGTGATGCTTTGGAGTAGAGTACCTTTCGCTTCATGATTAGTACTAAATTGGAGTGTGCATTTATGGTGTGAGTGTGTGTGAAAAGTGTTGGTTGTCTCGCCGAAAATATCACCGGATCTGACCGGGTTTCTGGTAATGGGTTGTTGGTGACGGGTTTCTGGTAACCAGCGGTGGGCGTGATGGTGCTAGGGTGGTTGTGATAGCGCGGGGTTGGCGTGATGGGGCTGGGGTGGTGGGGTGGGAGGAAGAGAGAGTAAGTGAGATGTTGTAATTTGGAGAAATAAAAGTGAATGTGTTGATTGTTGTAAAATATGCTAAAAAAATATTGTTATGTTTTGTAATTTGAAAAATGTTGCTATTTTTGTGTAATTAGGAGTGTATATTTGTATATATGTGTAAAAAACCCATTAAATAAAGACCACCGCACCGTTCCAAATTCTATTGTCCATATACTTGCCAACTTCGTCTTCCCGTCTTCCTCCACAACTATTCTCTGCTTTCTCTTAAGTTTCTTGATTGCAACTCCTTCTGGTGAGTTATGGCTTTCCTCACCATGTTTGTTATATGTTTCATTATTATATTGAGGGATGTTGTGCTCCTCTGTTTGGCTTAAATTGGTTAATTATTTGTGGTATATAGTTTGGCTCCTAATTTCCATTTTACCTTGTTTGTATAAGTGTATTGCATAATACAAATATCCAATACTCCTATTGTAGTTTGTTTCTTTTACTGTCAAAGATACAAAGATCAAAAGAAGAGAAAATTACCGTAAAAAATGACATTTGGAAGTGATTCCAGAAGTTCAATCCAAACAATAAGGTTTCCAACCTCCTGAAGATGTTAATCAATATGCTGAAACTGCTCCTATAAATGAGCTCGCCATATATTTGCAGCTAAGACCTTAGGAGAAGTAAAAATGACTAAATGAGCTCTTGTAAACGTGCTTAGCTGATTTTAGAGTTCAAAATTTGTGTTGAGAGGTGCTTCCCTTCGTCCAGCCTATGGTTTCGTGCGCCGATTTTTCGAAATAGCCACTTTGTTGGATTTAGTTGAACAGAAGCCCATGCTCATTACTTGATAACTATAAAAAACAGAAGCCCATGCTCATTACTTGATAACCATAAAAACTTTTTTAAAAAAATTTATAAAGCTGTTGATTAAATAAAGACCACCGCACCGTTCCAAATTCTATTGTCCATATACTTGCCAACTTCGTCTTCCCGTCTTCCTCCACAACTATTCTCTGTTTTCTCTTAAGTTTCTTGATAGCAACTCCTTCTGGTGAGTTATGGCTTTCCATACCATGTTTGTTATATGTTTCATTGTTATATTGAGGGATGTTGTGCTCCTCTGTTTGGCTTAAATTGGTTAATTATTTGTGGTATATAGTTTGGCTCCTAATTTCCATTTTACCTTGTTTGTATAAGTGTATTGCATAATACCAATATCCAATACTCCTATTGTAGACTTGTAGTTTGTTTCTTTTACTGTCAAAGATACAAAGATCAAAAGAAGAGAAAATTACCGTAAAAAATGACATTTGGAAGTGATTCCAGAAGTTCAATCCAAACTATAAGGTTTCCAACCTCCTGAAGATGTTAATCAATATGCTGAAACTGCTCCTATAAATGAGCTCGCCATATATTTGCAGCTAAGACCTTAGGAGAAGTAAAAATGACTAAATGAGCTCTTGTAAACGTGCTTAGCTGATTTTAGAGTTCAAAATTTGTGTTGCATATTTGAGGTGTTCCTTTATTTAGCTACTTTTAAAGTTTCGTAAAATGGGAGGGAGTAAGGAGGTATTAATTTAACAAGGTATTTTGACTAATAACCTTGCCTATTAGTGATTTACTATTCTGCTTCTCTTAGTTTTCAAAAAAGTTGTGCTCGAGTTAGTTGTTCCCATTTGATCAAGTGGTAATAGGCACTTCACGATATAATTATTGAGGTGTGGTTTATAGTTGTTTCCAAGCTGGATATAATCAAAGTTTTGACAATTTTGATACAAGCTCTGGTATGTTTTCACTCATCACCTCCAATTTCTATTTTCTCTGAAAATTGAGCTCTGTGATTTATTTTGGTTTCTCCGTTGCAACTCCTTCTGTTGAGTTATGGCTTCTTTCGCCCCTTCAATGGTTGGAACTGATTACGAATTTTCTCTTATTTGTTATCTGTTTTATTGTTAAATTGAGGGACGTCAGTAAAAAAAACTGGTTGTAATCTGATATTGATCACTACATGTTGAAGAAGACCCTGCTGATCTTCAGGTAGTGGATAGATGTTACCAAATATTGTCGCTCTCGCATTAGATAAACCACTCCATCCTGGGATCTAAAACCAAAAGCTCAAAAAAATCAGAGATGTAGTATAAGACAAAGGTGCATGTGTTTGCTGCAATAGATCACAAACCTGTACAACCAGCGTGCATCTTGGGTCAGCTAGCAAATTATGAGTGTGTATCGCTAACGGCGAGAACGAAAATATGTGCTTTCATATATGGTGCCACTGCCTACAACTTTAATACAAAGATATACATTATTTTTACATCTAAGGAACAAAATCTAAACTCTTGGTGAGTTAAATATGCTTCTCCACATTGACTTTCTTACAGAAACTTAGGTTCAAGATATATAATTGCTTATCTTTTTGTGCATGTTAATGGCAAAGGCAACCGATAAACGTGTTTTTAGAATTGTATTTTTGGATTGTATTGCTTTCCAGCTTTGCATATCAATATATCTTATTATGATTTTTTTTCTAATAACAAAAATATATCCAGCTATTGTCTTGTAATAAAGACTATGTAGATATTTTTGATTTAGCCTGTATGCCTATAGGTGAATTTTGTGCAGTCCCTGTTTTGAGGCTGCACGTCATCCTTCAGGGATCAACTCTGTCGCCAAATTTTTTTTTTGCTTCTTTAATTTATCCTTTGGCTTATGCGTACGTTCATAACGTTACTGCAATATTGACAGTAGCAACAATTAAATTTTTGTAGAAATGGATCGTCGGTTAACAAGAAAGCGTCGTTCCTCAATGATCCAAGCTGATAGAAATGCAAAACGTCGTGAAATGTATCATAATATGAGCATGGCTAAAAAAATGCTCTACTGCTGCAACAAAGCCTAAAGACCACTGAGGCAACAAGTATACGTCTTCTTGCAAATAAAAATCATGAAAACACTACTGGATCAAGTAATCTTGGAATTGGAGCTTCATCTTCTACTTTAGAAACGGGTCAAAATTCGAACTCTGACTTTAATTACATTATAGATATAAATAGCTTAAATGTGTACGGCTTATGCACCTGCATCGTTCATCTTTTTCAAAAACTTATGCTTGCAGGAATCACCGGCAATGAAGCTTCTCACTTCTCAAATGTTTTTGGCAAGGGGAAAAATGTGGTTCATCCTTCTGCATTTTCGAAAAAGGTAAGTGTGCAAACCTGCATTGGTTGTTTATGGTTCTATATATATATATAGATATATATATGCCAGACATCTAATTGATAATTATATTAAACTAGGTTCGACATCAGGTACCTCAAATGAACTATATACTGCAGCTTTTGAAACACCTATAACTAACGGTTAGTATTGTCATAGTCCTTACTTTATGTTATATAATGTATCTGCTTTTTTCGGCTGCTTGAGGCTGTTTGGAATATGCAGGTAATGCAAATAATAGAAGATCTTTGACTATTAATAGAAGAATTCTGCCTAACAATACAAGAACTGTAATGAATAATAGAAGAACTGTGACGAATATTAATCGATTACGAACTGAGTATGTTCCATTAAAAAAAATGGCAACCTGTATATTCTGTTCTGCCAAAAAATTTGAATATGAACCACCTGGATTCTGTTGTGCTAGCGGTAAAATTAAGTTAAGTTCTTATAAAATGCCAGCTAGACTGAGAAATTTATATGTAGGAAAATCTAAAGAGTCCAAGCACTTCCAGACGTACATTAGAACATATAACAATATGTTCGCCTTTACATCACTTGGTGTCAATTATGATAAAGATTTAGCGAAGAGAAATCATGGTATCTACACATTCAGAGTCCAAGGACAGATGTATCATTTAATAGATGATTTATATCCTAAAGAAAAAAGGCCTCGAAACTTGCAGTTGTACTTTTATGATAATGACAATGAGCTGACAAATAGAATGGCTTGTTCTGATAAAATAGATGAGTTGATAGTTACAGAACTGATGGACATATTAAAAGATAATCCATATTCAATATTTCTTCGATCTTTAGCAGAGATTCCAGACTTACAAAACCATCATATAGCACTCAAATGCGACTCTGGATTAGATCAACGGGTCTTTAATTTGCCTGCCACAAATGAGATTGCAGCAATATGGGTTGATGAAAATGACAATGATGTTGTTCATGCACCTCATGTTCAGGTTTACACTCAAAGCGATAAAATACAAAGGGTTAATTATTACTTTGGCTGCTGTTGACACCCAATTTTGTCCCTCCTTTTTCATAAATGGCTATATTTAGCTTAAAGGTGCAATATTGACTGTTTGAACAAAATCTGCATTAGGAAACATGCATTTACCTTTGATTATCCACTAATTATACATTATACACTTAATTGCGATTATATTATGTAATTTTGCGTCATTTAGGCTATATGTTAAGTACATGAGAAGATTAAGGCTATTTTGTGTAATTTACGGTATTTATAATATTTAAATATTTACATGTGAATATTTACGCCTATTTCGTTTAGATCAAATCTCGATTATTTTCTTACGCGTGCATTTTCTTGTTCTTTCTTTCATAATAATATTTATATTTTTTTTTATTTTTTATTTAGCACATTTATTTAAATATGGTTCAATTAAACATATCTAGTCAATTTTTATTTTCATTTTTTCAATTTCATATTTGTTAAAATTAGATCCTTTTAAATTTGAAATTTTTCTTACTCTCATCTTGAATCTAGACATAAGGTTGGGCCAAATACATTTTAGGTATTTCAAAATATGATATTCCCAATTATTTCCTATTATCCCCTAATTTTCTCCATCTAATCTCTTTAATTACTCCTAAATCCCCAAATTCTCTCCAATCAACCAACAGCTCTATTTTCTAAATTCTTGCATATATACCTCATCTTCTCTGACTTTATTCCACGGCAAAAAATACCCACAAAACAAGAAACAGGAACAATACACTCTCCTCTTCTTCGTCATTCACTGCACACATACAATCTCCAAACATCAGTGCATACAAACAACAACGCATACATAGCATCAACACATACGGACAAGAACTCACAGCAGTATTACACCTCTCCTTCCCCATCACAAAGGCCATATACACACAGTAACATCACCTATCAATTACACACACACGCCCTTTTTGTTCTTCTTCAATATACACGAAAGATCAGTACAATACCCACACCAACATATAAAATCGCCATCATCCCCTCCTCTCCGTACAATACACACACCATTCTTAACAGATACATACATACCAATCACCACTAGTGAGCAGATCGAAACAGAGGGTAACACCACCAACACGAGGCTGAAACAGAGACGAGCAGTGATAGGAAACATCCGTCACCGCCGCCGGAAAAAGAGGAGAAACGAAAGGGGGTAGCAAAAACTAGTGAAAACGGAGGTTGAAGCAGAACGAGGAACAAGATCGAGACGCTGGGGTTGAGAAAAGGTGGAGCGACAAGGAGATGAAGCGGCAGCAAACGCCGGGTCCTCACCGGAAAAAGCTTAGCTGCTCCTCTTTGTTGTCGCTGTGTTATTGAGACGCTAAATTACGGATTCGAATTCGTCTGTTTTCTGTCTCGCCGCCTCACCGGATGTTTTCAGCGGCAGTCGGCGTTTCTTTGCTGCAGTCGTCTGGTTTTTCTGATGGGCGCTTTGATCGACTTCCTGGCCTCGTTGAAGCCTCCTGCTTCTTTATTATTGCACTTTATGTTTTGGCTTTCAAAGCTTTATTAAAAGCTGTGTGAAGCCTATCATGTGTGTTAATGAATGATGTTGCCTAACCTTATTATTTTGTGTTGCAGTGCCATTTCGTTGGACTTTACAGTCACTGATCATTTAAGGTCAATGAAAAAATATATTTAATATATTGAGGTCTCGGAATGATTTGAACACGATACTACACTTAGGCCGATGACAATTTGGAGGCCTAATACACGTCCCGTTCCACACAAATGCCCCTACGATTTTTGCCCCTACGAAAATAAATAGGCTATGACGATGCATATCACTTTGCAAAGTAAGCGATAGTGGAGTGGTGGGATGAATGGCTTGGCATGGCAACACGACCGGCTCCGTGTTTGCAGCCGCACCGGCATCCTTAACCTCTGCTTGACGCAATACATATTCTGAGCCTACACTTTCAAAAATCCCCTTCCCCTTTATTTTAAAACTATTATTATTATTATATTAAATTATTATTATTATTATCATTATTTTCACTATTATTATTGTGTACTAATATATTATTATTATCATTATTATTGTATTTCTACTATTATCAGTATTATTATTTACTAACTCTTTTCTTATATTTTGCAAGGTAAATTCGGATAGAAGACGGCATAGTTTTGAAGAAAATACTTAGAAGAAAAGGACCTTTTATTATTATTATTATTATCATTATTCATTACTGTTTTTTATTATTCACTAACTTAACTTCATCTTTTTTTTTTGCGAGGCACACTTGGATAATGTCTTCAAAGTGACTTTCCAGAAAATACTTCTACTTTTACTTGCTATTATTTTCACTTAATATTTATTTTTATAAACTGATTAATTTACTTTATTTTGCAAGGTTTAATTCCCTAAAGAAGTAGCCTATTAGCAAATCGTATCTTTTGTATAATACACATAGTATTTAAATCATCTTTTAATCAGTTTGTTTGCTTAACTACTTGTTTTGAATCCCAACATGAAGTCCGGCCGGTAACCACATTTGGTGGGGCTCGAGAGGTGCCTAACCCCTTCCTCTCGAGTTAACCTGAACCTCTTACCTAGAAATTCTGGTTTGTAGACTAAGTTTCAGAGTTAATTGTAAAATTGGCTAGAAATAAAATAGGTGCCCTAATACGCCTAGTTAAAAAATATGTTAGGTGGCGACTCCAAGTCTTTACCCGCGAGTCCCAATAAGTCGAGCCATTTCGAACCCTTAAGGGGTTCGGGAAAAATGGGCGTCGACAGAATGGCGACTCCGCTGGGGATATCAAGGTTCAAACCATAACGGACTTTTAATTGGGATTTTTGCATGTATTTTCTTATTTTCGTTATTTCTCAAAACTAATATTTCTTTCTTTTCCTTTTGCAGGTATTAAGTTTAGTATTCTATTTCATTTGCGTTTTATTAATTATTTGTAATTGTTATTTCGTTTATATTTCCTCCACTCCTGGAATTCTTTTACACTTGCACACACATTAAACGGTTACGTGGATCTCACGGCCGTTTCACTCTCAAAAAACCCTTTAGGGGGAACGGTTGGGGTAAGTTGGTCCGTGGTACAACCAACAACTCCAAACGTTCCCACCCCTTGGTTGTCCGCCTAGGGGAACCATGTTCTTGTCTAGTAAACCCACTCTCGGCATAATATGTCATAAACTTCTACTTCTACTATTTCTAATCTTTCATAAATTTTGCAAAATCTTTTTCTTTTATACAATTTCACTTCATAATTCTTTTTGTCTAGTTTCCATGATCCTATTTTTAAAACTAACTTGTTTGTTTCGTTTTCTCTTTTTACTCATTTTTTAAAATCATTTTTGAAATGCTTCAATATGTGCACCCTTTCTATAAAATTGATAAATCTTTAAAAAAACAATTTCACTTGATTTAATTCTTTTTTTCATTTTAATATTGTCTAGTTTCTATTAACTCTATTTTTCAAAACTAATGTGTGTTCGTTTTGTTATCCCTTTTAAAACTTATTTTGTAAAATATCAATATGAACATCTTTTCTTTTTCATGATTTTTAATATTGTCTAGTTTATATTAATCCTATCTTTCGAAACTAACGCATTTGTTTTGTTCTCATCCTTCTAAAATTATTTTACGAAATACTTCATATGTGTGCATCATTTTACAAGACATATGCATTTCTTTCAAAACTTGTGCATTTAAAAAAAAAAATTGTACATATCATGCATACCTTCCGCCGCTCCTGGCAAGTTTCTAAATCGTGCGTGGTTACGACCACCTCTTCCCTCGCAAAAATTCCTTTTAGGGGGAACAACTTGGAACCTATTTGGTCCAAGACGTTCCCGCTCCTGAGTTGTCCGCTTGGGAGGATAATAAAACTCGGTCTAGCTAACTCCATTCTTTAGTAGTAATACTAGAATCATGCATCATGACATATCATTAGTCGACTTGTTCTCAAGTCCAATAAGCCAACTTGTTTTGGCCTTAAAAAGTTTAAACATGATTTATTGGCATATACTTAAAAGATTGAACGTGCAAATGTAGACCGTTTATGGGAATTATTCTGCATTCAATGCCATTCAAAGGCACAAATAGTAACCCAAGAGGCATCAAAGCCGAAACTGAATCAGAAACGACTGTTTATTCCTAAGCGGTTGGAATTATTCTGTATTCAATGCTATTCAAACGCACAAAGGGTAACCGAAAAGGCATTAAAGGCCCAATATGAAGCAGAATGACCGTTTGATAGACGGGATGACACATAATGCGCATTTATCCTTTAGGCATTATATAAAGACTTGCCATCCGTGGTTTGTTAAAAGTCCATTAGCAATTTCCTTCTAAAGTGTCTAAAGGTTCTCAACTCATAACGACACATCTCTGTTGCATTATTTTCAAAAGCTTGTGCCACACGTTGATCATTTGTTTGCAATAAAGCAAATTTTAGGCATTTTCTTCTTCCTTTTCCTATCGTCCTTCACCTTTTCCAAAAGATCATGGCCACTAGAACATTTGACATGGTTGCTGAAGTCCCTCAGTTGCTAAGAGATTGGTGGAGAAACTTAAGCATAGATCAACAAGACCGAGTTAAGGCAGTGTTGGGGAACCTTATTTCACTAATGGAGCACACGGCAGTAAAAGGGATAGTAGAAGCAGCAGTACACTATTGGGATGCGGACCGAGCAATTTTTCACTTTGGGAATGTAGAGTTGACACCATTACTGGAAGAAATAGGCGGGTAACAATTACCATTTGAAAGTGAGAAGTCTTGATGCCTAAAAATTACACCCGAGGAGTTCTTCGAAATGGTAGGGTTTAAGCCCGAATTATGCACAGACAACATAAGGCAGTCGGGAATTTCTTGACTTCCCTCTACATCAAATTTGGGTATGAAGAAGCATTTCAGGAATCCGAAGACTATTCAACATTAACCAGGCAGATTGGCAAGAACGGAGAGTGCTTGCTTTTGTCACCAGCTTTTTAGGGACTGTCGTGTTTCCACAACACAAAGGACGAGTTGACGTTTGCATAGTATCAATTGCTGATGTCCTACTCAAAGATTTTGACAAGAAATACACTTTGGTACCTATGATCGTTGCAGAATTATCGAGCTTTAGAAAGATGCAAGAAAGGCGCTAGCTTTTTCGAAGGTTGCAATTTGCTTCTACAAATTTGGTTGATGGAGCATTTGCACAAGAAGAACTCCAGACCAAGGCTTCCACTCCATACCAAGAGAAATACCTCTTCACTCATACCGCCCGCATGGACAACGCTCTGAGAAGTGGGACCGGCCAACAACAACCGAAGCTGGCACCACAAGCTTTCTCAATTGACATCCGAAAATACAATGGATGTTTGATACTTTCCCAGCACTACAGTGATCACACGGTCGGAAAGAGACTCGTTTCTCATTTAGTGGGCTTTAGAGGAGTTTACCCATACTCCTTTAAGGGCACTTAGACAAGCGGGGAGAAAGCAGATTGTACCCCAAATTGCAGACATCAGCAGTTTCAAAGCAGATATTTCGGAGGAGTGATACCATTTAAAGACAAGATATTAGAACTTTGGAAAGAAAGAAGACAAATGGGATTTGAGACTATTGGACGAGACAGGTTTGATGCAGGCTATGATGAAGATTATCCAGACTGGCTAAGGAAAGACATAGCAAAGGCAGTTCAACCAAGAGCAACAAGAAAAAGGAAAAGAAATGCCGATGAATTGGAATCTGAGTGCAAGAGGCTACACAAACAACTGGCAAAGGCACGAGAGAAAATAATGAAGAAGCAAAGTTTGTCGAAGCAAAGGAAAAAGAAAGACAAATGGCGCAATAAGGCAGAACTCCTGACAAAACGCATAGAGTCTATCGGTGTATGGGCTAGCGAAGGGATGAGCTCTGTGGCTGACAAAGAATAGAGGAGAAAGGAAGGAAGGCTTGGGAAATGTTGAAAAACTTCACATTCGATATATCCCGGCTCTTAACTGACGCAGACAATATCATCTTCCAAGGAGACTCGTCAGGGGCAAGTTCGTCTAGCGAAGATTCGTCCGAAGAGGAAGAAGATGAATCTTCTGGGGATGGATCAACATGAAAGATGCTCAACTGGCCATGATTTAATCCCCCAGAAATGTTTAGTCTTTTCCTTCTCTTACACTGTTTCAATATCGACCATTGTAATAAAGACCAATGTTTGATAAATGCAAATTCTCTTTAGACTCTGCATTTTTAGCAAATGAAATGATATATGTGACACAAAGCACTTTTCAAATCATCGTGCGTAAAACTGTCCTTTATATTATAGAAAGCATTTCTTACCTGATATATGTGCATTGCCTGAATTTGCTCGATTGCTCTAGTCTCTTTCTACTAAGTCAATCCCTTCCCAAATCCAATCTCCTACCGAGACACCTCATCTCCCTACTCTATGCCCAAATCATGATATCAGAAATCTTTTGCATGTCTTGATAATTCCCTATCCCTTATGAACTCAAAACCTATTATCCAAAAAGGTTGGTTTAAGTTGAATACCAAGACAGAAGATTTGGCCAAGCAGAGTGCACTTATCAAGGGTTTTTCAAATCAAGAAGAGTTTGTAATAGCAGGCACTATACGCACAAAGCGGAAATTGACAGGACAGGAGATTTGTTGGTCAAACTCAAAGGCACACATGACTTAGTGAAATACTTCGTTTTGACACAATGTCTGAGGATCATTTTGTCGGTCGAGTACATATTGTAATACGTTTTAGGCAATCCAAAATGTTTCCAAACTTGCACCTATTCCTGGCTCAAAAGATGTTCGAAGGGACACAAGGCAATAAGGAAATGAGAGATGATCGGAACCCACTTGATGATACAAAGGTTTATGCGTAACAACAAAACCGGCAGACTGATTCAATTTGGAAAAGAATGCAAAGGCGCAGTGGCAAAGATTCCATTATATGACGGAGCTAGAATCTCTTTTTGAGTATTGGAAGTGTATCTCTTCCAGCTAGAAAGTGTGGGACGAGAAGAGGAACTCATGATGAAGCTATTTGAGACACTTACAAGACCATGAATTAATTTGATACAAAACAGGGGCAGACAGATTTCCTGGAGCAATTTTGGTCGAAAGCTTTATTTGAATAAATTTTCATGACAACAACTACATCGAGCAAGGAATACAATATGGGCAACCTCTAAAACGGTCTTGATTGAAGATGCAATCTAAGAATACACGTGATACACTGGGATCGGTATCTCGGCCACAAAATCTACATGACAAGCAAAAACTAAGGCAAGATTGAATTGCAGCAGTCGGTTGACAAGTATGAGAGACATTGAGTATCCCTCTCAAAGACACATGGGCATCATGACACCCAAATTTGCAAGAAAGGATGACAAATGCACTAAGGTCTTGGTGTTCGACAAAAGCCAACTTCCTTTTCAGTCAATATATACCCCTTACCCGAAATTCTTGTAAATTTTTGAGATCTAACCAGACCTATCTTTTGCTCAAGCGAGCACCAGTCATTTAACAAAAGAATCTTTGTCTTGACTGCTACATAAAGCACCCAAGCAATCTTTACCTCTATACAATTTGTCAGTCTCTAAAATTCAAGTGGTAATTTATCATCCGCGGTCTAGGCATTCTCTTAAGCTATATGTGTTATTTTTTGCATCAAATTTTTTTCTAAATGTTTTAACACTGTTTTGCGCATTTTATCACTCTATTACGGTCGCTTTGCATCTGAACACCGAAATTGGTCAAGAATCTGCGTTGAGAAAAAGTCGAAATGTCAAGCCGAGCTGAAAATATTTACCTTCTAGAACAAAGCCTTTCAAACCGCCAGCATGGGACACCGAGAGAATCCAGACAATCCCAATTCCACTTTCGTACAGCTTGTAGTATGAACGAACCAGAATCAGCTGGCATTATACCACACAAGAGTCGCAAGAAATAAATCAACCACTATACAACCAAAACTGACAAACCTACAACCCCACACTGCACCCAACCTATGCAATAAACAATCTCCCCTCTGTCAAGACTTTCAAAGTGTCACAACAACCAATCAAGGATAGACAACAGACGAAACCTCACTCCTTTAGCTCATTCAAAAGATATTGCAACCAACATACAAACTATTTCCTAGAGAACCATTCAAAAATTGATCCAATAAAGATCTGCATCCTTCACTCAAGTATTCAATACCCTGATATCGCCAAATACCCAGCACTGAAACACAAAATTCGTAGCTGATTGGCAAAAGCCAAACATGATACAACAAGAACCAACAAATGGAGTTGCAAAACTCTCAAGCCACAACTACATTTTCTACACAGACCAATCCATCAAAATAAACACGAAACATAGACACCCCAGCACAACCCACGACAATTACAATTTTGGACAGTCTCCAAATCCGAAAAATCCAACCTCCATCCAAGAATGTAAGCATCCACATAATCAGAGTCATCCAGATACCCAATGTCACACCAAAAAGGACGAATGCAGATTCAAGCAAATACATTGTGTTCAATGCAAAGCAACCACTTTGTTTCAACTAACGAACCTTTCTTTGACAACAGATCTTTCAACACAAACACAAGAATTCGCAGGCAATCACAATGGACATGATAACACTTTAGCCTCGTCAGACTTATAATATGACGACCAGCCATGTCAGGCTTAAATATGACGACCAGCCACGTCAGGCTTAAAATATGACGATTAGCTCGTCAGGCTTAAAATATGACGAATAGCCTCGTCAGGCTTAAAATATGACGACCAGCCCCGTCAGGCTTAAAATATGACAGGCTTATAATATGACAATCAGCCACGTCAGGCTTAAAATATGACGATGAACCCCGTCAGGCTTAGAATATGACAATAGGCCCGTCCGCCTTAGAATTGGACATGCTCATTCTTTCTATTTTGCAGGCACTACTATAATCAGCTCTGTCCGGCTTAAAATAGGACAAACTCATATATTTTGTTTTGCAGGCACCATTAAAATATGACACTAGCCTCGTCAGGCTTAAAATATGACGAATAGCTTCGTCAGGCTTAAAATATGACGACTAGCCCCGTCAGGCTTAAAATATGACAGGCTTATAATACGACAACCAGCCACGTCAGGCTTAAAATATGACGACTAGGCCTCGTCAGGCTTAAAATATGACGACTAGCCCCGTCAGGCTTAAAATATGACTATTAGGCCCGTCCGCCTTAGAATTGGACATGCTCATTCTTTCTGTTTTGCAGGCATTACAATAATCAGCTCTGTCCGACTTAAAATAGGACAAACTCATATATTTTATTTTTTGCAGGCACCACTACAATAGGACTAGCCACGTCAGGCTTAGAATATGACGAATTAGCCTCGTCAGGCTTAAATATGACGATTAGCCTCGTCAGGCTTAAAATATGACGACTAGCCACGTCAGGCTTAAAATATGACAAACTCATATATTTTATTTTTTGCAGGCACCACTACAATAGGACCAGCCACGTCAGGCTTAAAATATGACAATTAGCCTCGTCAGGCTTAAAATATGACGACTAGCCCCGTCAGGCTTAAATATGACATGCTTATAATATGACAATCAGCCACGTCAGGCTTTAAAATATGACGATGAGCCCCGTCAGGCTTAGAATATGACAATAGGCTCGTCCGCCTTAGATTGGACATACTCATTCTTTCTGTTTTGCAGGCACTACTATAATCAGCCTTATCCGGCTTAAAATAGGACAAATTCACTTATTTTGTTTTGCAGGCATCACTACAATAGGCTCGTCCGCCTTAGAATTGGACATACACACGTATTTTTTTTGTTTATTTTTGCAGGCACTATCATGATATGATGATCTATCAAAGGCAATAACTGGGGCAGAATTTTTGAGGATCCCCTCAAAATTCCCAAAAGACGCAAGCTGACACTGGGGCAGAAATTTTTGAGGTCCCCTCAAAAATTTCAAGAGAGACGAAGTACAGAAACTGGGTGTTCACCGAAGAAAAACTTGACAAAGGCCCAACATTCATGAAAGCATTATAAAAGGAAACAGTGGTACAATATTCCAAGATACAGCCCGGCGACAGGAATATCCCTAGAGGAGAAGCATATATTTCCTAACACTCAAAGCACTTGGAAACAGACTAGACAGCTACATGACAAAGGAGAGCTCAACTCATCAGGGAAGTTTACTTTACTTTATCTTTATATATATTGCATTTATCATGATTTTGCTGCAGGGTACTCCCCGATCTCTCGACAAACCCCTGTGCCATACTGTCACGCCTACTCCCAAAATCACGGCCAATTAGGCAACCACAAAACCTCAAAAACATACAAAGCAAAGCTAACCCTACAAACAATGTTTTTGTTATACCTGCAAGCTACCGGCACTTGAATCTATATTTCCATACTCGCACAAGTAACCTACCTGATCTTTCCTTGTCGATTGGATGTCAGTTTGGTATTCCTTCCTATCTAGGCCTATCTGTGTCAATCGTGCGTGTTCTCGTGCTTAATCGTGCCCATCTATTTGAATCGTGCGCATTTATTGTGCTCCACTTCTCAATATTCCCCAATTTGATCGAGTCAATATTGAAGGCAAGATGACTCGATTATCGAGATGAAGTGGAAATTATGTACGTGTAAACTCCTCTTTATGGGTGTGTAGCGCGCCACATTTTCATAACTTGCATGATTACAAGCCTCTTTTCCCACGATCGATCTATTGATGTTATCTCATCTTCAATAATGTCTCTGTTTTATTCCTCATTTAACTCGGGAAAAGGCTGTTACATTCAAATGTAAACTTTACATACTCCGACAAGTTCACTCTTGATATCTAAATCGTGCGTCATAAACATCTCAAATAGGCAACATGCCATTCTAGAACTACACACGGCCTGATTCTCGTGAAACCCGAGATATGTAGGAAACTCAGAGACCGGGGTTCGGCCGAAACACCCAAAAACTCTCATTCTCCATTCTAACCTTCTTGCTTGCCAGTCGTGACAAAATTGGCTACTCCGTCAACTATCTTTGCCCGAAGATTCTTTCATCATCCCCGGGCAAAGAGGGGCAGCTGTTGACACCCAATTTTGTCCCTCCTTTTTCATAAATGGCTATATTTAGCTTAAAGGTGCAATATTGACTGTTTGAACAAAATCTGCATTAGGAAACATGCATTTACCTTTGATTATCCACTAATTATACATTATACACTTAATTGCGATTATATTATGTAATTTTGCGTCATTTAGGCTATATGTTAAGTACATGAGAAGATTAAGGCTATTTTGTGTAATTTACGGTATTTATAATATTTAAATATTTACATGTGAATATTTACGCCTATTTCGTTTAGATCAAATCTCGATTATTTTCTTACGCGTGCATTTTCTTGTTCTTTCTTTCATAATATATATTTATATATTTTTTTTATTTTTTATTTAGCACATTTATTTAAATATGGTTCAATTAAACATATCTAGTCAATTTTTATTTTCATTTTTCAATTTCATATTTGTTAAAATTAGATCCTTTTAAATTTGAAATTTTCTTACTCTCATCTTGAATCTAGACATAAGGTTGGGCCAAATACATTTTAGGTATTTCAAAATATGATATTCCCAATTATTTCCTATTATCCCCTAATTTTCTCCATCTAATCTCTTTAATTACTCCTAAATCCCCAAATTCTCTCCAATCAACCAACAGCTCTATTTTCTAAATTCTTGCATATATACCTCATCTTCTCTGACTTTATTCCACGGCAAAAAATACCCACAAAACAAGAAACAGGAACAATACACTCTCCTCTTCTTCGTCATTCACTGCACACATACAATCTCCAAACATCAGTGCATACAAAAAACAACGCATACATAGCATCAACACATACGGACAAGAACTCACAGCAGTATTACACCTCTCCTTCCCCATCACAAAGGCCATATACACACAGTAACATCACCTATCAATTACTGTAACAGCCCAAGCCCGCTAGTGATATTGTCCGCTTTGGGCCTAGGCCCGCACGGCTTTAAAACGCGTCACTAGGGTCTAAGGCCAGTTAACTTATATACCCAGGATCACTCCTGTGTTATGCCGATGTGGGACACTTAACCCTTAGATGGGGTGTTACACACACCCCCTCTTATGGACTCAGCGTCCTCGCTGAGGTTTGCCCCGCGTACCGGGATTCGCCTTGACTCACCACGGAGGTTTGCCCCGCGTACCGGGATTCGCCTAGACTCAGCCCTAAACTTTGACCCACATCGACAAGGCTGACACGGAGTGGCTCTGATACCATCTGTAACAGCCCAAGCCCGCTAGTGATATTGTCCGCTTTGGGCCTAGGCCCGCACGGCTTTAAAACGCGTCACTAGGGTCTAAGGCATGTATACTTATATACCCAAGATCACTCCTGTGTTATGCCGATGTGGGACACCTAACCCTTAGCTGGGGTGTTACATACACCCCCTCTTATGGACTCAGCGTCCTCTCTGAGGTTTGCCCCGCGTACCGGGATTCGCCTAGACTCAGCCCTGAACTTTGACCCACATCGACAAGGCTGACACGGAGTGGCTCTGATACCATCTGTAACAGCCCAAGCCCGCTAGTGATATTGTCCGCTTTGGGCCTAGGCCCGTGTTACATACACCCCCTCTTATGGACTCAGCGTCCTTGCTGAGGTTTGCCCCGCGTACCGGGATTCGCCTAGACTCACCACGGAGGTTTGCCCCGCGTACCGGGATTCGCCTAGACTCAGCCCTGAACTTTAACCCACATCGACAAGGCTGACACGGAGTGGCTCTGATACCATCTGTAACAGCCCAAGCCCGCTAGTGATATTGTCCGCTTTGGGCCTAGGCCCGCACGGCTTTAAAACGCGTCACTAGGGTCTAAGGCCAGTTAACTTATATACCCAGGATCACTCCTGTGTTATGCCGATGTGGGACACTTAACCCTTAGATGGGGTGTTACAATTACACACACACGCCCTTTTTGTTCTTCTTCAATATACACGAAAGATCAGTACAATACCCACACCAACATATAAAATCGCCATCATCCCCTCCTCTCCGTACAATACACACACCATTCTTAACAGATACATACATACCAATCACCACTAGTGAGCAGATCGAAACAGAGGGTAACACCACCAACACGAGGCTGAAACAGAGACGAGCAGTGATAGGAAACATCCGTCACCGCCGCCGGAAAAAGAGGAGAAACGAAAGGGGGTAGCAAAAACTAGTGAAAACGGAGGTTGAAGCAGAACGAGGAACAAGATCGAGACGCTGGGGTTGAGAAAAGGTGGAGCGACAAGGAGATGAAGCGGCAGCAAACGCCGGGTCCTCACCGGAAAAAGCTTAGCTGCTCCTCTTTGTTGTCGCTGTGTTATTGAGACGCTAAATTACGGATTCGAATTCGTCTGTTTTCTGTCTCGCCGCCTCACCGGATGTTTTCAGCGGCAGTCGCCGTTTCTTTGCTGCAGTCGTCTGGTTTTTCTGATGGGCGCTTTGATCGACTTCCTGGCCTCGTTGAAGCCTCCTGCTTCTTTATTATTGCACTTTATGTTTTGGCTTTCAAAGCTTTATTAAAAGCTGTGTGAAGCCTATCATGTGTGTTAATGAATGATGTTGCCTAACCTTATTATTTTGTGTTGCAGTGCCATTTCGTTGGACTTTACAGTCACTGATCATTTAAGGTCAATGAAAAAATATATTTATATATATTGAGGTCTCGGAATGATTTGAACACGATACTACACTTAGGCCGATGACAATTTGGAGGCCTAATACACGTCCCGTTCCACACAAATGCCCCTACGATTTTTGCCCCTACGAAAAACAAATAGGCTATGACGATGCATATCACTTTGCAAAGTAAGCGATAGTGGAGTGGTGGGAGTGAATGTGCTTGGCATGGCAACACGACCGGCTCCGTGTTTGCAGCCGCACCGGCATCCTTAACCTCTGCTTGACGCAATACATATTCTGAGCCTACACTTTCAAAAATCCCCTTCCCCTTTATTTAAAACTATTATTATTATTATATTTAAATTATTATTATTATCATTATTTTCACTATTATTATTGTGTACTAATATTATTATTATTATCATTATTATTGTATTTCTACTATTATCAGTATTATTATTTACTAACTCTTTTCTTATATTTGCAAGGTAAATTCGGATAGAAGACGGCATAGTTTTGAAGAAAATACTTAGAAGAAAAGGACCTTTTATTATTATTATTATTATCATTATTCATTACTGTTTTATTATTATTCACTAACTTAACTTCATCTTTTTTTTGCGAGGCACACTTGGATGAATGTCTTCAAAGTGACTTTTCAGAAAATACTTCTACTTTTACTTGCTATTATTTTCACTTAATATTTATTTTTATAAACTGATTAATTTGCTTTATTTTGCAAGGTTTAATTCCCTAAAGAAGTAGCCTATTAGCAAATTCGTATCTTTTGTATAATACACATAGTATTTAAATCATCTTTTAATCAGTTTGTTTGCTTAACTACTTGTTTTGAATCCCAACATGAAGTCCGGCCGGTAACCACATTTGGTGGGGCTCGAGAGGTGCCTAACCCCTTCCTCTCGAGTTAACCTGAACCTCTTACCTAGAAATTCTGGTTTGTAGACTAAGTTTCAGAGTTAATTGTAAAATTGGCTAGAAATAAAATAGGTGCCCTAATACGCCTAGTTAAAAAATATGTTAGGTGGCGACTCCAAGTCTTTACCCGCGAGTCCCAATAAGTCGAGCCGATTTCGAACCCTTAAGGGGTTCGGGAAAAAATGGGCGTCGACAGCTGCTACGATCCTTTACAGTATCCGTTGTTGTTTCCCTATGGTCAAAATGGATGGCATTGTGGTATTAAAAAGTGTCAACAACAAGAAAATACCCATACAAGTCATACTTTGTTGGAATCTGAAGAATTACCAAATGTAAAAAATTTTGCCTTTGTTGATAGTTACCTTGACGTGGAAGATCAAGTTTTGCAAAAAGGAAAACGAAAAAGAGATACGGTGTCTGTTCGCGAATATTACTGCTACAAACTACAGATGAGAAATGATGACGACGATGAAATTCTACATACTGGAAGGTTATTTCAACAATACTCGGTTGACGAATATATAAAAATGGAAACTCAAAGGTTGGATTTTGTCACATTCAATCCAGATTTATTCAGAATGGAAGTACTACAAGGACTTCTCGACATTTTAAGACTCGGTGAACGAGATGCTTCTAATGTTGGGAAAAGGTCATTTTTACCGACTTCTTTTATAGGGGGACCAAGAGATATGCGTCAAAGATATATGGATGCTATTACATTAGTGCAATCTTTTGGGAAACCTGATCTATTCATAACTATGACGTGCAACCCGACTTGGATGGAAATAAAGGAACATTTAGCAACATCTGATGAAGCACAAAATAGACCTGATTTTATAAGTCGAGTATTCCGGGCCAAAATAGAAGAACTAAAAACTGATATATTAAAACGGAATATATTCGGAAAAGTTGCTGCTTATACGTACACCGTGGAGTTTCAGAAACGAGGTTTGCCACATGCTCATTTTCTTATTATATTAAGTCCTGAGCACAAACTGTTGACATCGGAGGCATACGACGATATTGTAAGTGCAGAATTGCCAGATACTAATGTTGAGCCATACTTGCGTAAGCTTGTTCCTAAACATATGATGCACGGTCCTTGTGGCAGTTTAAATCCGACTAACTCTTGTATGAGGAAAAAAGGTCAATGCAAGTTCAAATATCCAAAAAAGTTTGCCGATCAAACATCAAGAGGCACTGACTCATATCCAATTTATAAAAGACGTAATACTGGAGAAATGGTTAAAGTAAGAGAACAATATCTGGATAACTCATGGGTTGTTCCATACAATCCTTATTTACTTGGAAAATTCAAATGTCACATGAATGTTGAAGTTTGCTCTGACATTAAAGTTGTGAAATACTTATATAAATACATCCGTAAGGGACATGATAAAATTGCATTTTCTGTACAAAATTCTGATACAAATGTGGAGATAGACGAAGTAAAAGAATATCAGTCTGCTAGATGGGTCTCACCTCCGGAAGCTATATGGCGTCTCTTTGGTTTTCCAATTAGCGAAATGTCTCTAAGTGTCTATCGTCTACAACTACATCTCGAAGGGCAACAATTTGTCTCCTTTAAGAACAATACGGATGTAAATGATATTGTGAACAATCCAATGATCAAAAGAACGATGTTAACAGATTTCTTTAGAATGAACGACACTAATAAATATGCTAAGGAGTTGAATTTGTTATATAAAGAGTTCCCTGAATATTTTGTGTGGTCCTACAGTGGTAAATATTGGTCACGTCGACAACATCGTCAAGTTGTTGGTCGCATCGTAACATGTCATCCAACTGAAGGAGAACGATACTATCTTAGATTATTACTTATGCATGTTCGAGGACCAACATCCTATGACCATCTATTAACAGTAAATGGAGAATATTGTAGTTCTTTTAGAGAATCAGTGGAAAAAAGAGGATTGTTACATTGTGATAATAGTTTGATGGAATGCATGTCCGAAGCAGCAAGTTATCAGATGCCATACAGTTTGAGGCGCTTATTTGCTACATTATTGGTGTACTGTAGTCCAACCAATCCAAAAGAGTTGTGGGAGCAATTTGAAGAGTCAATGTCTGATGACTATAAAGCGTTACAATCTATTGAGAGAAAAGAAATTCGATATCAAGTTTTGAATCATATCAATGATATTTTGCATTCTATGGGTCATGATATAAATGAATATGAACTCATTGCAGAAACTATTAGGCCTTCCACCGCCGCAAAAGATGCAAAAGAGATTCACTTTGAGAGAACTATTACTGTTACTGAGGAAGATCTACATTTGCACAAGAGACTAAACAAAAAACAGTTGATAGCATACAATTTGATTATACAAAGAGTATTTTCAAACAGAGCGGGTGCTTTTTTTATTGATGGTCCAGGAGGCACTGGTAAAACGTTTTTGTATCGTGCTTTATTGGCTACTGTGAGATCTATGGGTTATATAGCTTTAGCAACTGCTACTTCCGGTGTTGCTGCTTCTATTCTCCCAGGTGGGCGTACTGCACATTCACGGTTTAAAATACCTATTGATATTGATGAGAATGTCAGTTGCAATATTAGCAAACAAAGTGCACTTGCGAGTTTAATTAGAGATGCAAAATTGATCGTATGGGACGAGGCGTCCATGGCGAGAAAAAAAATGGTGGAAGTTTTTGATTTACTATTAAAAGATCTCATGGATAAAAATATATTATTCGGTGGAAAGGTTGTTGTTTTTGGAGGCGATTTTAGACAAACTCTCCCTGTTGTACGCAGTGGAAAAAAAGAAGATTTCATTAATGAAAGTTTGTTGTATTCAAATATTGGGCGGACCTTGAAAAGGTACATTTGTTTGAGAACATGAGGGCCAGAACAGATCCTGTATTTTGTGATTATTTGCTAAGAGTTGGAACCGGAGAAGAACGTGTCAATTCAGCAAACAAAATTGAAATCCCAGAGTCTTCAATTATTCCATTCACCACTGAAAAAGAATCTTTAGATAAGTTATTTGCAGTTACATATCCTGAGTTGAAGTTTGATTCTACTGCTTTTTATGCAAACTCCCGTGTGATATTGACAACAAAAAATAATTTCGTCAATGAAATCAATGACATGCTTATTGAAAGATTTCATGGAAAAGCTAAAACATTTGTCGGTATTGACGAAACAATTGAATTGGAAAATCAGACACAGTTTGAAGACTTATTACATAGTTTTAATCCTGCAGGTTTGCCTCCTTATGTGCTATCTTTGAAAGAAAATTGTCCGATCATATTATTACGAAACTTGAATCCGTATGAAGGTTTATGTAATGGCACACGACTCACCTGTTCTGAATTTAAAAAACATGTTATAAGCGCTAAAATTACAACTGGCGATTTCAAGGATATGCACGTATTTATCCCTAGAATTCCGTTATTGTCTTCGATGGACGAAAAATTGCCGGTTCAGTTTAAAAGGACACAATTTCCTGTAAGATTGTGCTTTGCTATGACTATAAATAAAGCTCAGGGTCAGACACTAGATTTTGTAGGAATTTATTTGCGTGAACCTGTATTTTCGCATGGTCAACTTTATGTTGCCTTATCAAGAGCAAAAAGTTCAGATTCTGTCAAATTATTGATTCGACCACCTACACCGACTAGCGACGACGACCATTCAACATCTAACATAGTTTATAACGAAATAATTCAGAAGGCAATCCTGTGATGATACAATGTTCGGCTATAGAATCAAATTGGAGACAAAAGAAGCTATATGAGGTATGTTCCTCTGTATCTTTTATAATTGATTGTAGATTCTTCTTCTTTTACATAATCTCACTGCTTTTATGTTTTGCCAGCTGCACATTAGTTATGTAAAAAAAATGGAATCAAAGGTCCGTACGTAAAGCAATAAAAAAAGGTGCTGGTAGTTGGCATGGACAAGGTTACTTGGGTAGTGAAAAATGGACTGTATCACGTGCATCTATTGGCTCTGATGGCTGCTCCAAATGCTGTGGCTAAAGGCAACTGACTATTGATCTTGATCCTGAAGAAACAGGAAAATTTGCCAAGTCAGTTGCCTCTATAGCTGCACAGAGAGAAAACTTCAAGCTTACAGAAATTTCAGGTACCTTTTACTATAACATGCTAATGACTTCAGAAATGGCTTGACTATTACGGACCATTTAAGGCTGTTGTTGATACAGCAAATGTTGGCCTTTACAGGCAAACAAGATTTAAACTATACTAATTTTGCATAATAGATGTGTTACTGCAGATAAGACGGATGAACCATTCAATAGAACATTGCTTGAAAAGCGGAAAAATACCAAAGCAATCTATGCAACACGTACTGGTTGAAATGATGATTGGTGAGAGCTCTAATCTTCCTCATTAGATGTGTCATGGTGAGTACATATTCTTACTGATTATGCTATTCTTACCTAAATTACTATGTCACAAAAACCAGAATATAGCGAGCCAATTCACATTTTGTATGCTTATGTGCAGGGATGCTCTAGATTAACAGGTTTCGTTTTTTATGATGTTCTTTTTTTCGTGGACTTAATGTGATCAAAAAGAAAATTATCCCCAGATTCTATTTTATTGAATCGAAGTATTAAAGCTTCAATCTTCACCTAAAGAGGCTGCCTTTGCATCTATGTTTTATTGTATGTTATACAGGAAATGTTAGATTTGACAACATACAGGACATGTTAGATTTAACAAGTTTTAAGACAAAGGTAGTTCAACTTTCTTGGAAGAAGGTAACAAAGACTATTTAAACTGATACATTTAAGAGGACTTAAGATTGAGTTTTAAAAAATGATGTTCCTTTTGTTAAGTATGGTTATTTTATGAATGTGTTAAAGCTAAATTTGTCACTGAAGAAAACGAATGAAGGATGATACAATAATTATGTTAGGTTCTGCTGAATTTTTTCGTTTATTTTTTTGTTCCACTATAAATGTATGTTGTTACTCCAATGGAATTTTGACACACACCTGGTAGTTCCTCTAATTTTTTCGATAGTCCCTGTTGGATTTTTACACCCTTCGGACACGTGATGCAGTCTGTTCACAACCGAATAACAAAATCAATGCGTACTGCTTAAGAGTTTCCCAACACCGAGTCCTAATAGTTTGTGATGCAACAACTAAACTGTTCGTTCAACTGATGCAGCTTTTGCAATATGCAAAGAGCCGTTAGAAAATGTTGATGATTTAATTAAGGTGTTTGCTGGGTTTTTTGAAGAGCTAACTGGAAATGAGTTTGAATTCTGAAAATGAAAAAAAATAGATTCAAAAGAAACATCACACGTTTTTTCCTATTGATCTTGTATGTAACTTTTAAATTCTCTATATGTTGGGAACTCTCTAGGATGATGGAATGGAGGTCAGGTGTGGAGCACTCAGCTTAAGGTACCTTGATTCAACAGTAAGCTTCATTCAAAGGTAACAAACATTGTTACAGGCTTCGTTCACGACTTCTCTCTTTTCCCTATATCTGAAACAAACTTATTTTTTTTGTATGCTGAATAAAAGTGGATGTCCCCTTTTTTTTGGTTTACAATGATTATAACGGGGCATGGTTCTTGAGTTTTTTTACTGCATTCTCGTGACATGTAAAGTTGTGCTTAAGCATTTTTTTTTTTTGCCATGATTATGGTGCTTTGGAATATCTTACCTGCCTTGGATAATCTTTAGCTGATCCACAAATAGGTGACTATTATTTCACAAGCTCTCTTCAACTCTGAGGGTAAAATACATGCTCACCTTTTTCATTCCTACTATACAATTGTCAATTGTCAATAAACAACTGTCTATATGCTTGAACATAGGAGCCGCCCTCTTTATAGGTTTTCTCTGGTTTTGAAATAATAGATATTTACATGACACAGCATATTTCTGCTGCCTACCTTTTGATTCACTATTTTAGATTTACGCTATTGTGATGAAATGAATTGTCCCATTAATACGTTGGGTCATTATTCGGCACTGAGTTGATGCTTGATGTATTTTTTCATACAATATCAGGTAACAACTAACAAACATATACTACTATTTAAGCCTATCCAAATATAAATTCTTAAAGAGTGTTCTTTGTATATGTTGTGAGGTGCAGCGAAGACACTCTCTTGTCTATTTTGATTAACCTGAGCTCTGCCTATAGGTACCACACAGTATGTGAACACAATTGTTATTTAGGTGGTACTGGTAATTGAAAGATGAACAACATCTTCTAAATTTTTCGCTTTCACCTACATCATAGGTACACTGCGCTTTGCTTATGGTAAACCTACCAATAAAGAAACATACTGGGATTAGAGGTACTGATGATTCATTTTGATACCTTTTCTATTTTATGACGGCGCGACATTTAACGTGACCAAATTGTGTTGCAGATTATTCCATGCGATTTTATATTTTATTAAGAAGTACAATGTAATCATTTTTCCTTAGGTTGGCTTCTAGCTCTGCAAAATAGGTAAAGGCAAAAAATAAAAATGAAAAATTCATTGTTTTGAATAAAACTTTGAACCTACAAAATACTATAATAATTAAGAAAAAGCGACAGTAGATTAAAAGTTCATTCCATAAAGCTATTGATGTGAACAGAATATTTCATGATCTTTTCATCAAAAAAATGAAAGAAAAAAAAAAGAAGGAAAAAATCCCATCCGCTAACGTCTAAATGAA